>JAZFAV010000006.1:10602500-10842500 GCA_037954035.1 Rosalia funebris
TTTTATTTGACAGAATATTTTATGGTATTAAGTATGGTACATCGTTCAAATGTTCAACGTGGCTTTGCTTGGTGGTATGTATTCGGGAGGTCCAATCTTCGATGACTTTGTCGCATAAATCTGGGCTGAATTTGCTGGAGGGCGTCCGTTATGTTGACTTTGAGGGCATCAATGGCTTGTGATTAATTCGCAAATATCTGCGATGTAAGCCTCACGGGAATAAGTCTTTTTTTTAATGTTGTAGAAGAAAATCTTCGTAAGTCTGGAAGTCCAGGTAGTGCCTGATTCGTGATGCGGATTTGCTGCTTCATGCCTACCGACTAAAAACTCCGACCCCTTGACCTAGGTACTCACCTTTGGCATTACTTCTAGGTCCTCTCGTGTTTTTAAGATATTCTACTCTACTGTTCTACTTCTACTGTGCTTCTACTTCGATTCTTACTCTATCTACACCCTGTACTTCTCCACCTACGATTACCCACCTTCGCCCCTTTGTCTATCTCTTTGTCCCTCCTCTTTCCTTTTAAAAACCCCTCGCGCGAATCACTTAACTGCCCCCCATGCTTCTTTTCCGCTTAACATCATTTGCTGCATATTCTCTTCCCCAACTATCGCACCGCATTCACTATTGAGCCTCTGTTTTTCTCGACTCAATATTACGCACGCGAAATAAAGCCTAGGATCGTCCATCTCGCCACATTAGTGGCATATATCGCATATGGTTTTTCCGATCCTCTTGGTATATGTCCCGAATCTTACGTGTCCGCTCAACAGCTGAGAGATAATAATACATCTCCCCCTCGCTTCTGCCATACCATCTCTGCAGGTCCCTTACTATCCATCTAGTCCATTCCGCATGAGCACATTCTCTCCACCTTCTACTCTATTCATTCATTGCCTCTTCTCTAACCGTCGCCTTTTCCTTCATCCATCTGAATATCTCGCATCTCTCCTCAGCCAGTAGGTTATCGGTATCTGAGACACTATTACCAAGGCCGCCTCGGTAGTCACCCTCTTGTATGCGCAGGTGCATCAAAAAAGGAATAAGTCTAAAGACGTTAAATTTCACTATCCCAATGGCCGATTCACGTCGCCGCTGCACGAGACAACCATGTCCCCAAATCGCTCGTGCAGAATGTCCATCGTGGCATACGCTGTGTGGCACGTAGAGTCGTCCGGTTGGAACAACATGTCATCGGTATCCATGTCATCGGTATCCATATTATCGGTATCCCCCAGTTTAGGCCAAACAGACTGTAGGTTTATTCGCGAGACAAATGTGACAACTCACACCAAATTATTTATTGCGTCACCAATTCGTTCAGTCTCATTTCCGTCAGGGAGCATTTTTATAGGAAAGATTTATAGGAAAGAAGACAAGCTTTTCAGTATAACTACTTTTAAACAAATCAAAACGGTGCAAATTGGGAATAAAATGTAAAAGCATGTTAAAAATTGCAAAAAAATGATAATTTTTATCGGAAAGTAGATGAAAAATCCTATAAAGCACGTTTTCGATGAATGCAAATCGAATAAACGTAGTAGGAATTACAAATTAATGAAATTGCACGCGCACATTTGCACGGCGAAATTTCTAGCCCCCGTATTTTGACAACCTGCAACAATTGGAGTGCCATATTTTTGAATTTACAGACACTCACTCCCTTTGTTAAAATATATAGTTTGGTGGACATCGGGAGTACAACATTTTTAGGCGGCTACACTTGAATTTTGCCCCACATTAGTGTTATGTAGATAGGTTCAATGCAATCCATCTTATTCATTATCAAGTCAACAGCCTATTACTCTAGAGTAGATTATTAAATAAAATGGGTTTAAAAAAGTTCTTGATGATGTATTAAAGTTGGACAACACTTGATTATTTGGAAAAGTTATTTTATGAAAAGAGGTATATATAATATATATATATATATATATATATATATATATATATATATATATATATATATATATATATATATATATATATATATATATATATATATCTAATATTGATAAAGTACAAGGTGGGGCAAAGCAACTTGCTTATTTGAATTTGGCGCCCTGAAGCGTGGTTGCTCCTAGGAGGGTGGGGGTAGGTACATTCCAGAGGGCGGGGCGTAAGGTTGTGGCTCCACTTGGTTTAGTTAGCATCATGGAGTGGATGAAGGTGAAGCGCGCGTTCGCTCTCGAGACATACTTTTCTAACGGCCACTAAATCATCGCCACGCAACGTGAATTCCGTACTCATTTCAATATTGCGCCCCGTGGTTGTGTTCCTGGCCGGCAGTAGCAAGGTCACCCCAAAACATTGACATGGTAAGTCTTTCTGTGTTGCAATCCCCTCAGTCCTCTGTTCGCAAACATGCAGTTGCTGTTGGATTATCTGCTCGTTCTGGGAGGCGAGTCCTTCATGAGGACCTAAAATTTCGTCCCTAAAAATTGGCTGTGGTGCAGGAACTTAATCCACGCAATTTTGTTGCTCGAGAAAATGCATGTGAGACGCTTCTTGGCATGCCTTACGACACATTTATTTTCTTCAGTGATGAGGCTCACTTTCAAAAACTTCCTGTCGCCAACATACTAGCCGATATGCTGGAAAGACTTGAACGAAACTTCCCAGTTCTATTAACGCAGTGTTTTGAGAATAATGGACGCCACCTGCCTGATATAATCTATAAAACTGCGTAAACATAAAATAAAAATGTTGTACTTGGTGCTGATTAAAGAATTAAATATATATCTGCATTACTTTTTTTTGAACTGTATTTCTAAGTAAGCAAGTTTCTATTTCCCATCCTGTATATGGCGGCTTCATTAAATTTTACGCAAAAAGATAAACGCAATGACCTTGCGAAAATTTAATTTCTAACCGTCGAGATAAGCACAAAGAATGGATTGTATCGGCGCCCGCACGGTATTTCGCACCTCCGATTCTCGGCTTTCGGCGACGGCCCGGCGAATTCCAGAAATTCCGGAATTGTGCTCGGAGGTACCGTAGTAATATATTTTATGATGCCGCAACATCATTCGTAATTATTAAACCGGTATAATTCTAATTTACCACCGTGTCGGTTATTACAGTTATGAAAGTTTTAGATTATGAGGTGTATAAACAAGTTTAAGCCAGAAATGACGGCATTAGAGGCTCTGTTATGCTCGTGGTGCAATAACGGAAGAGATTTTTTCCGCGGTGACATAGGTTGACCTTTATTAAGGGGTCGTTTCGCGCGGACGTGCGGTTATAGGGTTTTTTTAGCAATGTATTTTATTTAAAGTGAAAACTTAATATTCGTTTTAATTTATTACCCCTATAAGGCTTCTTTAGAGCTTACACGTAGCTTAAAAGCGTAAAACCCACTAAAACAGTGCTTGTGTATTTATTTTAGAATTGGCGCAAAAGTATTAAAATATCGTGTTAGACAGTAATAAAAGAGGCACTATTTATATTTTGAGCCTAATAATAAAAAACATTAATTTCTCATTAAAAATTACTTCGTCGTCTTTCAAAATATTCTCTTTCGTGACCTTTAGCATGCGTTCGAAGCATTTGTCAAAGAATTTTTTCCATTCCTCTTGAGATATATCCAAAACATGGTTTTTCAACGCATCAACGGCTTCTTCGGCATTGTCATGATGAAAAATGATCCGACGGCGCTTGTTTGTTTTCCTTATTTTACCAAAGACTTAAAAAAGTCTTTAAGGAAAACAAGTGGTTGTGTACCATTTAGAATTGACCGTTTTACGTTTCTCTAAAAGCTCTATTGCCACACTACCAGTTTTTCCGAAAAAACAGGCAACCATTTGTGTCGAAGTGCGAACAACTTTTGTTGGATTTGGTTCATCTTGAAATACTCATCCAGTCGACTACTCCCTACTTTCTGCCTCATACGCATAGATCCATAATTCGTCACCCGTTACAATGATATATACGCAATTTGAAGCACCACCATTGTATTTCTTGAGCATTTCTTTGTACCAATCGACACGAGCTCTTTTTTGAGGTTTTTTCAAATTATGTGGCATTCAACGAAAACAAACCTTTTTTACATATAAATGACCGTGCAATATTTTATATACATGCTAGTCGAACTAATGTCTAAGGTTGCCCCTCAATCTCACAGTACATCATATGCCGATCTTGCATTATCAGTTTTTGCACAGCATCAATGTTTTCTGACACAACAACTGATTTTCGACGACCTTTACAGTTTTCATCGGTGAGCGAATGGGGGCCACGATTAAACTCTTTATATCAGCGTTTCACGGTGGTAAATATGGAGCTTTATCGCCAAAAGTGGACGTAAGTGGATTGATGCATTTTTTATCTCGATAATTCACGTCGAAAGTCGTAATAAATCATCGCATGAAAATTCTACATGGAGTTAATTCCATTTTTTCTCTATGATACTATTTTGAAATCACTTTACACAACACAAATCACGCTTAATTGATAAAATGATCTGAAGAAGATTATGGTCAAAAATGTCAATCTTTCCATTGGAAACGTCGAATGGCGTTTAACAACACTTAGTGTTGCCAAGGCTCAAAATGTAGATAGATCTCGTAGTAACTAATCATAAATACAATATGGGCCAAAAGTAGGTAACCCATTTATTTTTATAATATTGTAAAGTTCAATATAAGTTAATGAATTAATGTAAGTTCAATATAGTATTTTTTGAAACGCTAACGAAAATATATTAATTGGAGATTTATTTATGAAAAATAACGTCTCATAGGTGACCGCATCCTTCTTCTTCACACACTCCTGCTCTAACTACTATATTTTCCATCACTAACATCAAGCTTTCGATGGCATTGCTCGAGTATCCTTTGTAATATTTTCTTTCTATTCCAAAAGTGTCCTCGGTTTAATTTTGTATACTCCTTCTTTTAGGTAACTCCAGAGATATAAATCAAGCACCGTTAAATCGGGCGATCTTGAAGGGTAATTCAGATTGCAGTTTCGATAAATTATTCTGTTAGGAAATCCAATCATTGAAAGGGAAATACTCTACCTAGCAGTATGCATATGCCACCATCTGTCTGAAACCATAAATTCTTGACGTGTTGTAAATCTGTAAAAAAATTGTCTAACCATTATTTGGTAACGCTCCTCATTGACTGTCATTGCATTATCTTCATTACCCTCAAAAAAATATGACCCTATCACTCTAGTTGAAGTAATTCCCACACGAATCAATTACATGAATTGGATAGAGCTATTGATTGTTTGAGAATTTTCAGCGTCTCAGAATAGCATATTATGTTTATTAACCCTTTGTTATACGCTAAGTGGTCCCTAGGACCTCATTACTATGAATACTACTCTTACGACTAAGAAGGCGTGTTTAACGAAGTGTTAACATGTCCGTTCAGATGAAAGTATGCCTCGTAACTCATAATTAGTAATGAATAAAGTTTGTATTTTCTGCAGCTAATTGTTGAAGACCTTCGCTGTACTGTACTAAAGCTAGATAAAGGCTATACTTGTAGAGGTTCTTGTTTATTGCGAGGCTTAATTTCATGAACTGACTGTGTTCTGTAAAAGAGAAAGTCCAAATCAAGTTTCAATACCCGCCCCAGACTAGTCCTGGCCAATTCCAGATCATTTGCATTTAATAAATGCATTATCTTAATTAAATGCATTAAAATATGCATTTAATTAAGTCTCCACCTTATTAAAATCTACATTGTGCAAGATTTCATTATGAGATCTCTCAGATATATTGCACCCGAATGTGCTTGGATTCATACCGCGACCAACAAAAGGTTAAAAAGATTTTTTGAGACCGAACAATTATTATATTTAACATTATGTACTACTTTAAGTCGGAATAACCAGTCTGTAATAGTTTAACTTACATGTTTGTGTCTTTTATTTATTTTCTATGGTTTTGGATGAACGAAATAAGGGTAAGGATTCTCCATGTTTGTCTTACTAACGCGATAGTTCTGCCTTTTCTTCGTTAGCGGAACATCCCAGTCGAACTTCGTAATACCAGCGGCTTATTTAAGTACCTTAACTTCGGCAAATATCAAGTTGTATACTTGTTCGTTCTAGATTTCATTTAAGAATTAGGTTAATTACGGTTTAAACTAAGTTCTTCCGCCTTCGAAGTTATTCTTTAATTAGATTAATTCGTAATTCTTAAACTAATTGTAAGATGATATTCTTGAGAGGATAGTTGAGGTGAGTAAGGACGTATTATGAAGTAGGCGTCATTCATTGATAAATCTGGTGTAATTCATAATTCCGTTGGTTACGTCAAAGTATTCGATTGAATATGTTTTTTCTTTAATGGTAGACAAGTCTCCCAAGTGAACGTCATTTGAAAGACGTCCAGTTGGTGTTCGGAACTTCTAAATGTTGTAACCCCACGTACCCCTCCCCACGTATTATTTTATTTTATATGGGCCCCCAGCTGAAACATCCTCTTGCCAGAACGTTCCCTCCTCGGGGGTTGTATTGATATCACACCTGCAGAACATGATACCAACGAGCCCCTGCTAAACGAAGTTCGTAGAGGTGAGATAAAGATATAAATATGTACGCTGCCAGAATGAGGAAAATAACAGATGGTCAAACACGATGGACAGCAAAACTGAATTATTTGTGCCTACATCGATTGAATTGTCTGAAGTCATTGATGCAGTACTCACGATGGACAGTTTTAAGATTATTGATTGCGTGGTCTATAATAATATGTGAAGGAAGTACAAGTAATTTAGAAAAACCGCGTAGAAGCTAGCGAAAATTTACATTACGTCCTTCGTGTATCATAAGCAAAATCTCCAATTTAATTAAAAGGCACGGATATAGTGTTATTAGAGGATAAAGGTAAGTTCTATTGACAAAACTGCCTACCTAGTTTTGTCTGAATTAATTATTAATAGAATTGACTACAGAACAATTTAATTGGTTCAGCTGCTAACATCAAACAACGTTCACTTCGTTCTTGAAACTAAATTTCATATAACGTCTGTGGGTGTAGTTAAGTAGAAGAACCTAAAGTAACCCAACAATGCCTGTCTAATGATGGATCCCAATTTTAAACATCTAAATCTTATAGACGAATTACATTTGAATATTGTTCGACGTATATAACATAATTAAATACTGTAGTATGTATAATATTACTATCTCGGAAATTAAAAGCAATTCATAATCAGGCGTTGTGAATAATCACTTAGGAAAGTATCTGTGTAGTTGGTTTAGCTGATGCGAGTGTAAACTAAAACCACGTCAATAGCGACAATGAAAAAAGTATTTGGAAATTGATTTACGGTTAATTAAATTTCTGATTTAAATCGTTTAAGCTTTAAGTAAGTATTCGTGTGAGAAATGCAATAGTTGTTATATCGGCCATATAGGAAGGGAAGGGTATCAGATACAACGAACACAAAAAATCGTTTGGAAATCAAAGAAATAATTCACATTTTGTAAATTATTTTTAAGCACCAAGTACCAACATTTTTCCCAATAGTCAAATTAGAAGGTATTCACTATTCAACAAAATCCAAAACAACTACACAGACAAACACAGACCTTTACGTGCTAAAAATATATTCAGTGTGCTTGAAAATTTAGTTTTGTAACTATAAATCTACAGTCGCAAAGAATAAATAAAGTGATATATAACGAAACAATTTCGTGCTAATTATTTAATTTTTAAATAAATGGGGAAGGTGTCAATGTAATATTGGAGTATTAATTTATTCAAATATTTCTTACTGCTACTCTAATTCTCTAACCTCTAGTGACTACAAGGAGGTAATCATGCACAATCGTTACATGTAACGTGTTAGAAAGAGCGAATAGTAAAGACATACTTAAAACAAACTAAAGCGATACAAAGTACCGGCAGAAATTAAAGAAATAGCAATTTAACCATTTCTTTAAAACCATTATCTGGAAAATAAGTCAAATTAAATCATTAGCGATTAAGAATAGCTATTATATTCATAATAAAGCTATTCTAATCCAGTTTTAACTGACGAAACATCTGAATTCTAAATACCTATCTAGCAGCAGTAACAGTTTCTTCGAATAGATAATGTCTTAAAAGGGCTAATATCTGCAATTATGTCGATACATTGCCTCATTTAAGGAAAAATATCACAAACATCAAAATTTGGCATAGAATTTTCGCAAAATGGTATGCGTCAAATACTCTATTCAATTATTCAACAAATCACCATTTAAGATATTGTACCAAATTTACTTTATAAGGATGGAGGATTTAACTTTTTAACAATTGTGGAACTGTTAAAGTGATGACACGGTTGCTTAATTGTTTTAACTAAGTTATTTGGTAGATGATAATATGCTTAAATTTCCAGCAGTTTTTAATTTAGTATATGTACTGGCTTGAAACCTTTCTTGTTGAGTCACATATTTTATACTACCAGCGTCCATAAATTATTGAACTATATGGTAAGATATCCCTAATTAAATAACTCACAGATCTTCTCACGACATCTTCATGTACCAACTATATTCAACTATAATTGACACTTCAATTAAATAGAATGTATAAACATTCTTTCTGAATAAATCAGCTTTACGTCGTTCAATAACTTTTTATTTAATGGCTCTTTAAACTCTTTAATGTTGTGCAAGATTTTTCTACAGTCTATATAAAATTACACTACATTTATTATCCCGGTCTTTTGAATTTTAAAATATCGTGATCAAAATAGAAAAACCCTTCATCTTCAACCAGAATGGAATCAGAGAAATTCTATATGAATAATGTAGAACATACATTTAAAACCATCTGCAAGAACAGATATTGAGCACTGAAATTTGGAATTTTTACTTTTGCTATCTACACTTCCATTTAATCAACCTAGACCTATACAAAAGTACGGTCATGATACGAGTATAAACTGAAAGTACCTATACTTAATCCTCATAATTATTTATAATCGTGCTCCTTAATCGCTAAACAGTAAAGTTTTCTACAATAATTTTTGATACTGCATTGAAAAATAAAAATGATAAATTAATTAAAAAGTATTTTCGTCGGCGCCCATAAATGCGATCCCTAACAGAAATCCAACAAGGGTGCTCTTGAACGTTTGAGCGTCTCGTTGACTTTATTCCTGTTAAATAAAAGAACATGCATAATGCCGCTTTATCATCCTCGTTATTACTGCCAAAAATGAGTAATGTTGGAAGACAGACATCTAATATTTACCAACCACTGTTTCAGGCAGGAATCGGGTTCATTAAATATTTGGGTCCAGGGCGACAGTTTGTGTTTCATCTTCATCGGTTTTCGTTCTAATATTCGTTTGGAAATGTGCCAGGAAAATCGTCATGTATAATAGTGTCTGAGGGATTTGTTTAGATGCGTGTCGAAAATACTTTTTATTAATGCTCTAAATATTAGGATTCTCGATATCATATTATTATAGAACGCCGACATTTCCTAGAGAACAAATGCGTATACGAGGTCTGATAATAAAACGTGGTGAACGAGTTTTTGTAGCAAAAACTTCTGACACTACATCTATGTGAAACAATGCCGTTGATAGCATGATCCTTTGAGATACCCAGTGTCAAGTTTGAACAAGTTGTGCCTTGTCATTTGACTTCCAAAGCCGGAAGAGTGAGGACAAATACCTCCAAAAGAAAGCTTCCAGAGATGCTTCTATTCATGGAAACAACGTTGGGATAATTGCATCGGTAGCTAGGAACAGTACTAGGAACAGAAAATTGGTTCAAATTTGGAGTAAACTTATTAGTTTGTTCATAACACTAACTAAGGAGTTTTCCACAAAAACCAAAGCTCTATATACTACACTTGACGCGCGTTTCGCCAACAAAGTTGGCATCATCTGGAGATGATTAAAACTCTTAGTTATTATTATTATTTGTTTCATATAATATAAGAATACTCGAAACGTGCTAAAAACAAAACAGACCGCCCAACCCCTTTTATCGAACTAGTCATAGAGATTGAAATTTACAATATAACACTGGCCCTTACAATATTCATTCTAGTGGCATCGACAACATACATGTTAATATATTAAAATGTATAGCCCTTATCCTACATTATAAATATATAGAATATTAGTTCATCAGTTTGATTAAGCAGATGTGGTGCATACTGATTTATCGAAGATTTTTGATAAGGTGAATCTTATTAATAAAGTGAAATTAATAAAGTATATTAATTTCAATAGTAGAACTGTATGGATTCAGTAGTAATCTTAACTTAGGAAATTGTGTTTATCCAGATGTACATTATTTAACTTATATAAACAAATGGCTTTAAATCCTAGACCTTCTTAGCATCCTTTGGAGTGTCAAGGCTCAAATTTGAGAACACTATTTTTTATCTTATTTATTGGCGATTTGTCTAAACTTACCTAATGCTTATCTCACATCGTCTTCTTTTTACCGATGACTTAAAATAATTTTTAAATATAACCTTCTTGGATAATGACTTGGCGTTAAAAAAACTCATCGACCTTCTTAAATCATGATACTTAGAGAATAAACTATTAACAAACGTAGGTAATGTAACTTGCTCGTATATCTTAAATGAACAACTACTAATACTGTTCTCTTGGACGTATAGTTTCAATACGTGCTGAAAATAGGAATTGAGGAATTTAGTATATAGTTTAATGATAAATGGCATGTCAATCATATGATTTTAATGCACATGAAACCTCTCGCTTAGTGAATAGAATAAAAAACGGAATCATATAATAACACTACTACCTTAACATTTTCATATTTATATATCATTTTAACTGTGATGATGTTTTATATAATTCATATCTAATAGCGTCTGGTTATAATCGCATTCGACGTGTTCAAAACAAAATTCTTGAATTAGAATAATACATATAAAATAAAGAATGTTGCATTCTTAATTACACTATTGTTATTAAAATGTTAATGTATATCTACAATAAAATAACATTTCCAAGAAACATTCGTAATATTAAAATTAGAAATGAAATATTGGTCTCTATGCCTTTGTATAAAACTGCCTAATATAAAAAATCGTTTCGTTGTCAAATAGAGAAATTTTATAAAACTTTGCCGAAACTGAAATCAAATTCAGGCTTAAATTATGTATCCTAATACTTGGATGAAATACTTAATTTCAGTTAAATATATTTAAATAAGTGATTATTTTTCTATTAACTTGGATTGCAAAGACTTGGTGAATACACTATACTAAGCTTATTTCATAGTCGATTTATTTGTCCCAGTTTGTTTATTATTCTATTTGTTAAGTTTTATCTAGTATTGAATGCAACCAATTTCATTTCAGGTAGTTGAGTTGATAGTAATACCAGATTTACCAGACTAATTATATTATATTGTATATTACTTTATTTACTTAAGCACCTTTAGTACCTATTACATGTATTGCATCCTAATTAAATAAAAATTGTTATTTATTAATTAGGCTACATAAATAAAATACGAAGAGTATATTAATTTAGTCGATATGGACGTGCTTAATAGACATATATGATAAAGAACAAGTTATTTAGTCATCTATTAAAGGTATTCCGTTTAGTATTCAACTATTCAACATTCCTATTCTGAATATTAGTTGGCCCCTATAATCATATTTTACGTTCTACATCGAAATCAAATAAAGTAATCCAGGAAAATCTGGAATCCAATTTACCAGAATATAAAATTATATACAAACTTTTAAAACTATCCTTGATCAAAGTAATATTAACAATAGAGAGAAAAGCTTATAAAACGTTTCTTTATTAAATTTTCAAGTCGCTGTAAAATTTTATATACCAGATGCCACAGATACAAGATCCACTCTAAAGATTAAATTAGGCGACGGTGGAGGCGAAGGTTATTTATTTAAGAGACTGCAAGTCCTTGGGGTTTTTAGAGGAAAATATATATCGATATTATAGTGGTAGGAAAACGTTGTTTCTATAACAAAGAAAATCTGTTATTTGACGGGTATGTGTATATACCCTCTAATAAATTAAATTGGTTATTTGATCATCTAGAAAACCATATAAATAGTAAACATGAAAATAACAAGTTTAGAGTTAACTACACTCCTGTACATGTACAGTCTTGGACAAAATTAACGCGTTAGCAAAACTTTTGATTATTTTAAATAATTTTCCGAAGTTTTAAATCCGTAAACACTTTATGTACATGGCCTAGAATATTCTTTGTCACTACTGATAAACGATTACAATTGTTTGACAGATATAAAGTAACATTTTGTAATTATTGTTAATAATACATTTAACACAATATAAAGAGATTTCTAAAAGGCAATAAAACGAGTTACGCTAGTGATTTTTTTAAATTTAATCATATGAATGAAACACTGCTCAATACTCTTAAAGTAGAAGATATGGATGATCCACACAACTTATCCATATATTTTGCCACGGACAAGCCATCAGCCACATCCTTCTGATTGACATCTATGACAATATGTGGATTTAAAACCCACATTGTATCAGAGTCTTTACTGTAGAATAGTTTCATTTTAATTGTTAAAGAAATGGCGGAGTCGCCAATGTCATTTTAAAGTGTTTATATTTCCTTTTAAATATTTCTTTACTGTCATTGTTTCCTCTTTTATTCTTTAACTAAACTCGAGTGGAACAAAAAAACATGTATTTTTCACGGACGTGAAATCATCCACATCCTTCTGATTGGCTTCCATGACAATATCTGTGTTTATAGCTCACATTTTATCAGAGTTTTTACTGAACAACAGTTTTTTGTAATTTTTAAAGAAATAGCGCAGTGGTCAATGTCCTATTAATTAAATTCTAGCGAAACAAAAGGACCCTATTTTTCACAAAGGACCACAACCTTCTCATTAACTTCTAGAACAATATGTGGGTTTAAAGCCCACACATTGTATCGGAGTTTTTACTACAGAACAGTTTTTTGTAATTATTAAATAAGTTATGAAGTCGTCAATGCCATTTTAAAGTGCTTAGATCTCCTTTAAGTATTCTTTACTGCCATTGTATCTTGTTTCCTAACTATTAATCATCGCAGCGATATATATGATAATTGTTACCCCCGCATGCGGGGCTCTGCGGGGGTGGACCTTTATTTCCCTAGCCACTCGTGGGACCAAAAATGGAACCAGTCCATAAAGAGAAAAAAGCTTGGAGGATAAGGAGGTCGAAAGCGGGCCTGTACCGCGGACGCCTCCATCCTCCCTGCCAAGCAGTTGCTCCATCGCCGACACCCAGGTCACACTCGGGACCTTGCCTTTGATCTCTATTGAGGGAAGGGGCGAGGGAAATCTGAGTAAACCGGGAGACGAAAGTGGGGCAAGTGCTAAGAAACGAATGAGCGGAAGCCAGCGAAGGAAGCTGGCTAAAGCTAGACGTGAGGAAGCAACTCCTAGGAGTGTTGGCGACCTCAGTGATGATGATGTTCCTAGCCCGTCTAAAATGGGACTAAAAATGGAACCATCAATCCATGAAAGAATCTTGGAGGATAAGGAGGTCGAAAGCGAGCCTGTACCGTGGACGCCTCCATCCTCCCAGACAAGCAGTTGCTCCACCGCCGATACCCAGGCCACACTCGGGACCTTGACGTTGGCCTCTATTGAGGAAGAGGGCGAGGGGAATCTGAGCAAACCAGGGGACGAAAGTGGTGCAAGTGCCAAAAAAAGAATGATTCAAATTATTCAGATTAACTTGCATCGAAGCAAAGATGCCTCTTCTATTCTACAGAGGAGTCTTGCTAAGATGCACACAGGGATAGCACTCATCCAAGAACCTTGGGTGGTGCAGGGATCTATAAAGGGACTGGGAAATTTTCTCTGTCACAGGAGTAGTAGTACCAACAGACCCAGAGCCGGCATAGTAGTGAAGAACATTAGCGTCACACCCCTGTGGAAATGATCCACAGGGGACCTAATGGCGGTAACTACGATGCTTGAAAATGTAGGTAGGGTGGTTATAGCGTCAGCCTATCTACCATATGACAGCAGGGACAATCCGACACCAGAGGTGAAGGAACTTGTGGACTTCTGTCAAAAATCCGACCTGCCTTTGCTGATGGGCTGTGATGCGAACTCACACCATATGGTCTGGGGTAGCACGAACACCAATAGCAGAGGTATGGAGCTCATGGAATATCTGGTAAGTACAGAGCTAGATATTTTAAATGTGGGAAACACACCCACTTTTCATAACGCTATAAGGGAGGAGGTAATTGATATTACCTTGGGCTCCAGACACCTGGCGGGATACGTGCGGAACTGGAGAGTATCAGATGAACCCACACTCTCGGATCATTCTGCCATTAAGTTTGATTTGATAGTGGGGGAGCATGAGGAGACGAAATGGGTCCGCAACCCCAGATTCACAAACTGGGAACAGTTTAAATCGGATCTTCTAGTAACAGTTCGGGGGATCCCCTCCAAAATTAGTGAGAGGGAAGTACTGGAGGCGGCAGCCTCCCGACTGAGTAGAGGATTGATAGAAGCCTTTGAAGGGAACTGTACACCTAAACGAGCTAGGCCGAAAGGCCAGGTAAGATGGTGGAATAATAAGCTAGAAAACCTTAGATGTAAGGTAAGGAACCTTCTCAAGGGAGCCAGAAAACGTAACAGCCGTACAACCTGGGAGGACTATAGGACTGCCAGGGATCAGTATAGGGCTGAGGTTAGGGAAGCCCAAAGAAGTAGTTGGGTTTCTTTCTGTAATGAGATAAATAAGGGAGCTGAGGCAGCCCGGAAGCGATACTGTATAAGCCTAATGTTAAATTCTCGGAATCGGATGAGGGAACCTTAGACCATCTCATCAAAGCACATTTTCCGGGCTTTTATAGACCGGAGAGGGGAGACATTTCCGACCTGCTAGTAGGGGCACATAGGACCTGGGCGGTAAACCGAGAGGGGGACGACAGGGAACTTGTGAAGGAGATAGTCTCACCGGCTAAGATGAGGTGGGCCTTGAGGTCCTTTGATCCATATAAATCGCCGGGACCGGACGGCATTTATCCGGTACTTCTGCAGGAAGCAGAAGAGATAATCCTCGGTCCACTCATAAGGATCACCAGGGCCAGCTTGGCACTGAAGACGGTCCCGAAAGTGTGGCTAGGCACAAGGGTTGTTTTTATACCTAAACCGGGCAAAGTCGGATACACGTCCCCTAAGGACTTTCGGCCGATTAGCCTTACATCATTTTTACTAAAGACGGCGGAACGATTAGTTGACAGGTACCTTCGGGATACTGTCCTAATAGAGAGGCCGCTTCAAGGGAGCCAGCATGCTTATCAAGCTGGTAAATCAACAGAAACAGCTCTGGATAAGGTTGTGTCATCGATACGGTCACAACTGGACTCCGGAGGATACGTTGTCGGCACCTTCCTTGATATTGAAGGAGCCTTCAACTTTACATCCAGGGAAGTGATTAGCGGAGCACTAGGCAGATGCTACACCCCCAGAATAATCGCTGAATGGATAGATGACTTAGTAATAATAACGAAGGGCCCTTTCCTCGAGCCGATTCTCGATATAATGCAGGGAGCTTTAAGTAAGGTTGGGAATTGGTGCAGGGAGAGGGGACTCTCGGTCAATCCCTCTAAAACTGAGGTGATGGTGTTCACCAAGAAATATAAGTGGAACAAAACATGTCCGCTGAAACTTGGTGGCCAAGAACTAAGCTATAATAGCGAAGTGAAATACTTAGGAGTAATCCTGGACGGTAAACTGTCATGGGGAAAACATCTAAGTCACATATGTCCCAAGATCGCAGCAACAATTTGGCAACTGAGAAGAACCATTGGTAGTAGCTGGGGCTTGAAACCGGAAACCATGAAATGGATGTATGAGGCAATTCTCAAACCCAGACTGACGTATGCAGCACTAGTCTGGTGGGAGAGAGCCTGTTTAAAGTCGGATGCCAGCCTACTTAACAAGTTACGAGGATTGATTCTTAGAAGTATAACCGGAGCCCCAAAATCAACACCGATCGAGGCGATGGGGATACTGACGGGGATACCACCTCTTGATGTCATCCTGAAAGCAGAAGCCGCAAAGGCAATGCACAGGGTGGGAAACATGAATAGGAAGGTAAGGGACATGAATAGACTCTCAAGAGAGCTAGCTGAGGAGGGACTCCTATGGATGCCCTCTAACAGTACAGGTGTCCACTTCCTGTTTGACAAGAAATATAAGATCACCCTCACCAGTAAGACCGACTGGATGGAGGGTCGAGCTGGATTGCCGCTCAATGGAGACATCTGGTACACGGATGGAGCCAAGGGTGGGAACAGAGCGGGTGCGGGGGTGTATAGACGACGCGACGGGATAGGTAAAACCTTCCCCTTGGGCAAATACACTACAGGCCGAGCTAGTTGGAATTACATACGGTGTTCTGAGGGCGGACCAAAATCGGACCCAGGAGAAGGTATGTATCTGCTCGGATAGCAGGGCGGCGTTGGCAGCCCTGAATTCAGCAACGACAAAGTCGAAGCTGGTCTATAATTGCTATGAAGCATTGAACCACTTGGCAGGGAAGGGACCGGTGGAACTCTTATGGATTCCTGGGCATAATGGCATTAAGGTAAATCTAATTGCAGATGACCTTGCCAAATCAGGGAAAACCTCTATGGACCAGAACCTGCAGTGGGAATAAGTCGGAATCTGATCGGAGACCGCATCAATGGCTGGGCAAGAAACCATCACAATAAAAGATGGAGAGGAGTAATGGGTTGTCGAATAACCAAACTCTTCATCGAATACTCAGAGATTGAGAAATGGGCCCAAGAATTCATTAAATTGAACAGACACAAAGCCAGAACTCTGGTGGGAATCATAACGGGCCACCATAGTAGCCTGAATGCATATAAGCACAAGCTGAGGCTGGCTGATAGCCCGGCCTGCAGATACTGTAAGGAAGACGAGGAAACCTCGATTCATCTTCTTTACACCTGTCCCGCACTGGAGGAGAAGAGGTATCTTATATTAGGGACCCCTGTTATCCTAGAGGAGGCGAGGCTTAAGGCGGGGGACGTGCCTAAATTGCTCCTTTTATGGGATAGCATTTTTGGATAATGGCCCGGATAAGAGGGGATCGCCAAGGGACTACCCATACGATCAGTGGCTGATGAGGCCCAAACCTATATAATATAATATGATAATTGTTATGTGTAATAGTTGTAAATTAGAAAGGAATAAGTAATACAAAAAATATTTAAATTAACACGAGTGGAAAGAAAAATCCAAATATTTTCTACGGACGTGCCATCAGCCATGCCATTCTAATTGATTTCTGTCATTATATGTAACGTCATTTTTGAAGAAATGGCGGAGTCGCCAATGTCATTTTAAAAAACTTAGATCTTCTATAAGTATTTCTTTACTGCCATCGTATCTTGCTCCTTAACCATTAATTATCTTAGCGATATAAAAGTGTCATGTGTAATGATTGTCTATTAGAAGGGAAGAAATAATACAAGAAGTATTTAAATAAACTCGAGTGGAACAAAAAATGCAAACGGAAGTGCCATCAGCCATGCCATTCTAATTGATTTTTATGACAATATTAGAGCATAAAGTCTACATTGTATCAAAGTTTTGACCGTAAAGAAGTTTTTGGAATTGCTAAGAAAATGGCGGAGTCGCCAATGCCACTTAAAGTGTTTACGTTTAAGTATTTCCTTACTGCCATTGTATGTTGTTTTCTAACTACTAATCATCGCTACGATGTATAACTGTTATATGTAATAGTTGTCGATTAGAAAGGAGGAAATAATGCAAAAATATTTAAATAAACTCGAGTGGAACAAAAAAAAACATATATTTGCCACGGACGTGCTATCAGCCACATCCTTCTGATTAGGTTCTATGACAATATCTGTACTTAAAACCCACACATTTTATCAGAGTATTTACTGCAGAACAGTTTTTTGCAATTACTAAGTAAATGATGGAGTCGTCAATGCCATCTTAAAGTACTTAGATTTTCTTTAAGTATTGTCACGAACGCCTCGAGCGATCCCGAACACCGGGAATATTCGAAACCTTGAGAGCGTGCGGTATTTGTTTCCAGCGCCGTTCTATACTAGAAGGTTCGCCAAAGTTCTTTATCTAGAAACGCCTGGAGAGACGTTCCACTGCCTATATAAGAATTGTGTCGCCCGGCCAGTGGTTAGTTGAATCTGGACCGCGATAGTGAGCGATATACAGTGCGAAAGTGATATATAGTGCGAAAATTAGTTTATAAAGTTAACCCTTAAACCGAAATATCGGTCTCTCAGACCTATGGTATAAATCTATAATACATTCTGGCAACACTGTTTAACTGACTTGTCTCCCGCCCACAGTACCTTCATACCTTTTTGTCGGTTACATATTACAAATTAGTCGTGAGCTGCCAGTTGAGAGAAAAACATCACTGTTTGAAATTCTGCCGGTCCTGCCGACCAGATGTTTCGTTTCGCGAGTAATATGATAGGAGGTATGTTTCGTATTGTGACTATCTGTAATTTATGTAAGCTGATTTTGTTGATAAACTACAGTTACTTTTTTATTTTATTTTAGGAAATAATAACAAATGATGGATGTCCCAACAATAAGCAGTGCCAGGCCTTCTAGGGCGTCTCGAAATGAAGGGGTACGTGTAGATGATAAAAAATTTGAGGAAAGAATTTTACAGTGGTATTTGGAAAGTGATAGCGAATTCGAACAAGAGGTTGATGATTCTGATATGGACCCGAATTATGTCATAACTGATATGAATGAAGAGACGGAAATTGGAAAATTTTCTAGGAATATTCTGGGAAATACTGCAGTTACCGAAGATTCCGAAGAAGATACCGATGAAGATAATGGTTTAGAAGCAGACAATGAAATTATTATTACTGAGAATAATGAAAAAGAGGGACCAGAATTCTTTGTCGGGAAAGAAAATAAAGAAATTTTTTATGGCGAAAACAAGCACTACCTGCCACAAGAAGAGTTCCAAGTCATAATATAATTAGACAAAGGCCTGGACTAACACGAATGGCTAAAAATTTGGACAATCCTACCGCAAATGTGATCTGGAAGTGCCTTTTTGACCAACAAATGGTTAATATCATAGTTTTACGTACGAATGAGAAGTTATCGTCAGTCAGAAATAAACTCAAACTAGGAACCAATTTTTCAAACTATCGAAATACTGATGCAATGGAAATACATGCATTAATCGGTTTGCTTATGTACACTTCAATTTTCAAATCGGGTCACGAAAATATGATATCGTTTTTTTCCAAAAGGCTTGACTGGAAGACCCATATTTAGGGCCATGATGTCTGTCAAACGTTTTGAAATACTAAACATCTGCCTTCGATTCGACGATGCCACAACTCGGGAAGAAAGGAAACAGGCTAACCGTGATGCAGCAATTTTAGAAGTATTTCAATCCTTTATACATAACTCACAAAAGATGTATTGCCTTTGTGGTAAAGTAACCGTGGATGAAATGCTTGTCCCATTTAGAAGAAAGTGTGGCTTCCGCATGTATATGCCGAAAAAAACCTGCCAAATATGGCATAAAAATTCAATGCATTGCAGATTCATTCAGTTCCTGTCTTTACAATGCATATATTTATACGGGCAAGGACAGTGATGGAACAGGACTATCTGAAGAAGAGCGGAAACTATCTAAACCTATCCAATCAGTCATACGCTTATGTAAGCCAATCGAGGGATCATATTGCAACATCACAGCGGATAATTGGTTTACTTCTTTAGAATTGGTGAAAGAACTTAAGAATAGATCTCTGGCACGACGAAAAAAAAATAAAACCCACTTATTCCACAAGAGTTTAAGTGTGATAAAATGAGGCCAGTCGGGTCAGTTCTATATGGATTTTCAAACGATCAACCAACTACACTGTTATCTATCGTTCCAAAGATAAATAAAACTGTTATTCTAATATCTTCCATGCATCATAATATTGAAATAGATCCCAATAAAAATAAACCTGAAATTGATAGTTATTATAACAAAGCAAAGAGCGGTGTTGACTTGTTAGATATGAAAAGTGCATTATATTCATCTAACAGAAGAATCAGAAGATGGTCTTTAGTAGTATTTTACACTCTTGTAAATGTAAGCTGTATAAATGCTTTCATAATATATTTGTGTTATCAGCAAAATTCTACTCTCAAAAGGTTTGAATTTATTAAAAGATTGGCTAATTCCCTCATAGACTCACATCTTCGAAGGCGGCTAACTATTCTTAACCTTCCTAGATATATTGGGGTACTAATAAATCAGCATCTATCTAATAACAAAAGAAATACTGCTGTTGAAGATCAAGTCCCAAGCGATAGGCTTGAAAAACGCAAAACATGTTCTAAGTGTCCATCTTCCAAATGCAGAAAAACGGCGTATAAATGTATTAAATGTGGTAATCCGATATGTTTGGAATGCAGTAGAAAATTGTGCGTTACTTGTGCCATTCTAAAAGACTAAGATTTATAAATTACTTTTTACTGTTTAAGAATTACTTATTATTTTGTACTTTTTTTATACCTCTTATTTCATTAATACATTTACAGTTTTAAATAACTTGTCTATTTTTTATTAATAAATAACTAGTTTGGCTGTCACCGTTACTGTAAATAAATGATAACCACTAATCAGGTTGTTTTCAGTTCCAGGTCTCTTAGACCGTATGTTTCGTATTATGTAATATTAGGGTATGTTTCTGTTTAAGGGTTAAAGTAGAAAGAAAGTTAGTTAGTTAGTTTGACTTGTGAATAATTGGGTTGTAAATAAGTGTTCGAGAAATAAAGAACTTTCTAGTAAATTTGTTACAGTATTCTTTACTGCCATTGTATCTTGTTCCCTAACTACTAATCATCGCAGCGATATATAACTGTTATGTGTAATAGTTGTCGATTAGAAAGGAAGAAATAATACAAAAAATATTTAACTTTAATGGAACACAAAACCATATTATATTGCCACGGATGTGCCATCAGCCACATCCTTCTAATTGACTTCTATGACAGTGTCTGAGTTTAAAGCCCACATTGTATCAATTTCTTTACTGCAGAACAGTTTTTTGTAATTTTTGAAGGAATGGCGGAGTCACCAATGTCATTTTAAAGTGCATAAATCTGCTTCAAATACTTCTTTATTGGCATTGTATATTCCTACTTAACCATTAATTATCGCAGAGATATGTAATTGTAGTATGTAACGATTTTCGATTAGAAAGGAAGAAATAAAAAGAATATTTAAAAAACTCGAGTTGAACAAAAAAAAACATATTTTCCACAAACGTGCCATCAGTCACATCTTTCTGATTGTCTTCTATGACAATATCAGGGCCTAAATCCAACATTGTATCAGAATTTCTTTTTTGCAGAACAGTTTTTTATTTGTTAAAGAAATGGCGAAGTCGCCAATGTCACTTAAAGTATTTTAAAAAGGCGCCAATGTTATTTATAATGCTTAGATCTCCTTTAAGTGTTTCTTTACTGCCATTTCTGCCATCTTGCTTCCTAACCATCAATCATCACAGCGATGTCTAACTATCAATGATCACTGTTATGTGTAATAGTTCTTGATTATAAAGAAAGAAATAATAGAAAAAATATTTAAATAAAGTCCAGTGGAATAAAACATCCAAACGGAAGTGCCATCAGTAGTGCCGTTTTAATTGATTTCCATGACAATATTAGGGCATAAAACGTACATTGTACCAGGGTTTCGATCGCAGAACAGTTTTTGTAATTGTTGAAGAAATGGCGGAGACGCCAATGTAATTTAAAGTATTTTGATCTGCTTTAAATACTTCTTTACTGCCATTGTATCTTGTTTCCTAACTATTAATCATAGCTGTGGTGTACAGCTGTTATGTGTAATAGTTGTCGATTATAAAGAAGGAAATAATACAAAAAATAATTAAATAAACTCGAGTGGAACAAAAAAGCATATATTTGCCACGAACGTGCCATCAGCCACATCCCTCTGATTTGCTTCTACGACAATAACCGATTTTTGTAAATTTTAAAGAAATGGCGGAGTCGCCAATATCATTCTAAAAATCTTATATCGTCTACTTCGGCGTTCTACTATCGGCACTTCTTTACTGCCATTGTATGTTGCTTCATAATCATTAATAATCGCAGCGATGTATAGTTGTCGTGTGTAATGATTGTCGACTAGACAGGAAGAAATAATACAAAAAATATTTAAATAAACTCGAGTGCAACAAGAAATACAAACGAAACGTTCAGCCAAACCATTCTAATTGATTTCTATGACAGTATTTGGGCATATACCCACATTGTATCAGACTTCTGACCGCAGAACAGTTTTTAATTAAATTAAGAACTAAAAGGTAATTGTTAAAGAAAGGGCTGAATCGCTAATGTCATTTAAAGTCCTTAGATCTCCTTTAAGTATTTCTTTACTGCCATTTTATCTTGTTCCCTAACCATTAATCATCGCAGCGATGTATAACCTGTTATGAGTAATAATTGTCGATTAGAAACAGTGACATTCCTGAATGACAGCCATGTCATTCTGATTGAGTTCTATCGTAATATCGGCGCCTAAAGCTCACATTGTATTAGAGTTTTTTCAGCAGAACAGTTTTTGTAAATTATTTAATTATAATTGCGTAGGTAATATGATAAAAATCTCTGAAGAAATAAAAGCAGTAATGTGAAGTTTCACTCAACTAAAGTTACTATTGTTCGGCATTTTATCTGTAATTCATGAATTACTTTTCTTTTTCATTTTTATTTAATACTAACTATAGCTGACCACAACAATAATAAATAGAATAACATTCATAGAGAATATTTATTTATGATATGCTCCGGCCAGTCGAAAATTGATAGAGAATGTTTGATAAGGCTTGCTCTAGTTCCCATTAAATATATTTTGCTGAGAGTCTATGTGTAACGCTTTTATTTCGTACCAAATCTCATTCAAATAATAGATAGATTAATTTGTTACTTTCTTCCCATTTTTACATAAGTGAAATCTAGCCACTAAAACAAAAAAAAAATAAAAGTAAAATAATAACGACAGGGAAAGGGCTAGGAACAAAAAGAGTTAACCCAAACAATAGAGGAAGAATAATTTAAGTGGTATGTGAAGTGAAGTGGGAGTATATAAAAATGGTGCCGCTTGATTCAGTGACTAAAAAATTACTGATTCCAAAAGGTAATGGAAAAATGAAGAAAAAATATGGAACAAACAATCGTAAAGGGTAAAAAGAGAGGGACTCTCAGTGAATGAACTGAAGAGTATGTAAGGTGGGTGGAGATCGTCACCATGATGCATTTCAACTCAATAAAAAGAATTTATGCCTTATATTTTTGAACGCCATCAAGTAATTCGAAAACCATCTGCTAATTTGTTTTCCTAACTCTTTCCAAATTTGTTAGTTTGTCCACTGAATGTGGACATGCTACAGCATCCGCATTCTGACCAAAATTTTTTCTGATCACTTGTGGTAACTCCTAATTTCATCTTGAACCACTAGTTGAAATCCAGCGACTCACATACCCTAATATCACCACGTTCGTTGTCAAACAGATAAAATATGACAGAATGTTTAGCTCAAATGAGTCATCAAAATTCATTCCAGATAGATAGATTGACATGGTCCACAGTCGCTGTCGTTGAATTTTTCCTTCAATGGGAAATTTATATCGTACCGTATCGCTGTGTCTATATTCCGGGCCCTCTTGAAATTCTAAGAATACAATTTCTAATAATGGATTAAAAATGTAAAAAGTAAACGGAAGGCATCCGCAACATGTATTATTATATTTTCTAAAGAAGTAATTAGGAAATATGGCTGCTGTTCTGAATCAGACTTTTAAATTTTAGGTTTTATAGATATCTTTGGTCAGATTTACGTGACATATACTCAAACTATCACAGCTCTGTTATATGTACGATATTAAGTATTCATCATGGATCATCTAGTTACATAAGAATAGAAAATGATTTAGGTTATATAATGAAAGTAAAGAAGTTAATATAATGAAAGTAAAATAATATTTTCTCAATATACTCA
Source organism: Rosalia funebris (assembly GCA_037954035.1). NCBI lineage: Eukaryota > Metazoa > Arthropoda > Insecta > Coleoptera > Cerambycidae > Rosalia > Rosalia funebris. The sequence goes on from JAZFAV010000006.1 coordinate 10,626,547, forward strand.
TATACCACACCATTACAACATATCCCACATTATGTATAATAGTACATATGATGTTTCACTTACTAGAGCGAAAATGCAACACAAAAGGTATTTTCTATGCTGCATATTGGGATTGAATGATAAGAAGTAAACGGTGAATGCCTGTTGTTGCGCCTTTATTTTCACGGGGGCAAGATTTAGCTTAATGATACTTTCCATCTGACCCCCGATATTCACACCGATACACAAAGACATACCCAGCCATCTTATGTGGGAATTGAACCCACGCCTGGATTACTTCGAGCCGGCAATCTGCGCCAGCTCCAAGCGATTGACAGCATTACCCCAAGTTCATACAGGGAACTTAGAGACCTTCTGTAAAGTAATTATTGGATATTTTACCCTACGAATATCTGATGTTACTAATTGCCTGCCTATATTTCGTATGCAATAGCGATATAAATATTTTCAATAAAAATAAAAAAGAAATAGTATCTAATTTATAGTAAAATATTAACTTCTTCCAACTTCTTGCGTAAATATTTCAGGTCTTTCAAATTTCATCTCTCCTATTTTCAATGATGTAATATTCTGATTTAAACTTAAATATCGATTTGAGTTATATTGTAGCACGCCATTTCGCTAATTATGTTTCCATTTGATGGTAGGAAATTAAGTTCGTTATATGTTAAATCGAAATCATAAATTTATAGTATTTTCTCGAGAACTTCAAATTATGCAGCATTGAATTACCAAGCCCTCTATAGGCTCTTAACTAAACAGTTTGAACTACCCAGGTTTTATTCCAAGAAATAGAATTATAATACACGGAATGATATAAAATTGATTCATTAATAGCCTTTTAAAGCATATTCAATAATTGAATGAACGTTAAGGAGCCAGTTGGTAGCGATATAATTTGTTCTACGCTGGAAACTTGAGGCGGATTTTTCATATTATTCGATACTGAAAATATAAAAGCGTTCAGAATTCAATTTAGTACCAGTTCCTCCGAAAAGACGTTACGAAGTGCCCTTCTGGGTGCTTCTCATTGCCTGAAAATTGCTTTCGCCACTGTCATTACATGATCAATTTTCTTCTAGATGCTTTTTTTTATCGAACATTGTCCCACCATAAATTACAATTCGGTGTAATAAAAAATGACGAACGAGACACTTTTATGAAATCCTTTGCCATGCAAAAAATTATCATGTCAGGTTGTTATACGGAGTAGTTTACTTTGCAGTGTAACATTTCTTGAAACGCAGGTATATTAATAAACAATGGTTATTTACGTGCATGAAAAGTCACTTTGGTGTTACTTACTGACCGTTTTATTTATGAAATTACAGAAATTAGTGAGAGCAATTATGAATGTCAAACACATAAGGTATCCTTGTGAATAGAAAATTGACAATTTTTTCTTATGTAAGTATCATAACAGGTGTCTTCGAATGTCTTCCTCTTTTTTAGTGAATAATATTCAATACAATACAAATTTTTACTTGGAAAATCCTAATTTTTACAAACTAATAAAGTGGGGAGATATTTCCACACCATCTGCAAATGCCTTATACAATAGGGACTAAACAAATTAAGCCAAAACAGCTATTCTCCTGGCTACATGCCAACGACCGTTTTTTGTTTAACAGAGCTACAACTAAAATACAGTGATTTAGAAAACTACAAGGAAGATGCAAAGCGTCCTCTATCTCAGGATATCACTAAGTGCAAACCGGTTTCGACCTCATCTTGGGTCTCGTCAGTGCAGTGTAAGCGAGTATACCTTTGACAAATGAGGCTCAAATTTTGTAGACGCCATTACGTTCTAACGCAGTAGAGCATCTAGAGGTTTTCGAGCAATCTAAATCACTGTATTTTAGTTCTAAATCTGTTAGACAATATACGGCAAATTTTGCCATACAATGCCGCTCGTCATTGACATGTACCCAGGAGAATAGCTGTTTTGGCTTAATTTGTTTAGTCATATAAGTATAAGGCATTTGCGGACGGTGTGGAGATATCTCTCTGCTTGAGTAGTTTGTAAGAATTACCTACCATCTTCCAAGTAAAACTTTGCATTGTATCGATGATATCATGTTTAATTTCGGTTTGGATTATTTTCGAAACTGTCGAGAGATGGCGCTTATTACGCTCTAGTGTGATAGAACTTACCGGCGTCTACAAGATGCAATCCTCGTTTGTCAAAAGTATACTCACTTATACTGCACTGAGGAGACCCAAGATAAGGTCGAAACCGGTTCGCAGTTAGTGATATCCTGAGATAGGACGTTTTGCATCTTTCTTGTGGTTTTCGAGCAATCTAAATCACTGTATTTTAGTGTTAACTCTGTTAGTAATAATACTCATTTAAATGAAAATATATTTTATATTCACAATTCCTTATTTAAATTTACAATGTAGGGAAAGTTGTACATGTAAAGTAACATCATCAAGTTGCCCTCTTTTATACAGCTGTATGTCCTCAAGGTATAACTTTATATTTGCAATAATTCATCGATATAGTGCGGATTCAATTCTCTAAATTTCTTCGCGTATTCTAGTTTTGAACTGAAGCAAAGTTCGAGGAGCATTAATGAATATATTAAATTTCAAATAATTCGATTAGAAGAAATCGAATAAAAATCGAAAGAAATCTGACGTTAAATCAGATCTGGCCGGCCAATTAACACCCAGATCACTCTTCCAGGGAAAATCACTCTAACAGCTTCCATTGATAAATTTACAGTATGGTATGTGTGCCCTATTTTACTGAAACCATGTATCCTCGTTAAGTCTAGCAAAATGTTGACGTTCTGGTGCCAAATTATTCTCTAGTCTATTTCTATATCGAAACAACTATGAGTGCAATATGGCATTGCATTTTCATAAGAGTAGGAGTCAATTATGCCATATGCATTAATTGCCGCTCATACTGTTAAATTGGAAGAATGTGAGAATGAATTTTTTTACATCTCTCGATGGTTTTCTATCGACCAGTAACAGCAATTTTGTTTAGATATCCCAGTAAATAGAATTGCGCTTCGTTTGTGAATGGGATGTTATAAAAACTTTCAAAGTTTTCAAATAATTATTGTCCAAAAGCAGATCAAATTGGATAATCTTCAACTTTTAAAGCTTGCACCAATTATTGAATATTGTAAGGATGAAGACTCAAATCCAGGATGTCGTGCACAGTGGTTTCAGAAAGATTTAATATTTTCGGTAGTTCCTAGCCGAATATGCAAGGGTCTAGGATTTTCTTGTAGTGACTTTATGTGGACGTTGTCGGCTCCTGCAAATCTTGTTCTTGCGAGAGTTGTCCATATAGAAAATAGAAAATTGTCAGGTCTTGTCTGTTAATGTCAGGCCACTAAAGTTTCTACAGTGTTAATATAACATAAGTTTACGTATTTTTAAAGACTAGTTAGCCCAATCAAGTTTATAGCTTGAGCCAATCTTTCCTGTACACGATTTAGGGTTACGTATAGCCTTTTGAAAGAGAGTGCCTTGTCTTGGGGCTTATGTCCTTGCTTCTAGGGCTTATGTGAGGTTTCTATCACAAGTGCAAAGCCTCATGGTGTTTCCGATGATAGGTTTCTCAGAACCTGGTGGTCATGCTTATCGCTCTGGATTGAGATTATCCAGAGTGGATACACCAGATATTTATATCTCAGGGCTTAAGAGAAACAGAAGGATAATTATATCTAGGTATGCAGATTTTCGTCTTGCTTCTTCTTTGCTTCTTGGGAGTTGTTGGACCAAGGATGTAGCTCCTGAGCTGGCAGAATCAATGGTATGACTTGTGCTGGCTGAACCAAAGGTTCCGGGTGGTTAGTGTAGGGCTTCTTGATTTACCGGAAGTACAAATAGACTCCGGAATACGTCGAAAATTTTAAGATCAAATTTTGTTAAATTTTGGGCCGAGGGGGTTAGGCTTTTAAAAAATAATTTTTAACTTACAAAATTGTTACTGCCCGAATTTAACATGGGAACGTAATTAAATTACAAATATATGTAACTGATGCTTAACTACAAACTGATTCTAACAACAGCAAACTCTTCTATTTATAAACTATATAATGCAAAGCTTGCATTTATTTCTATATGCAATGTATAGTGTGATTTTATGTAACTCTCGCATAAAAACTAACTCCATCTTTTCAAATCCCTCGGTCCTTCCTGAATAACTTGTAATATTTACTATATTCGAGAGTGTATTTGAAATAAACCAAGTCTCTCATATGCACATAACATCAAGTTATTTCTATATACTAATCCTGGGAAGGGGCTTTAACCTTCGATTTCCAAAATCTCCAAATTTCTGCATGAAAAACAGAGTAGCTTTCAACACCGATATATCACACCTTACTAGGTGCTCGTTTCGCCAACCAAGTTCACATCATCGGGATATTAGTTAAAATTCAGTCTGTAACCTAAAAACTGTAGACCAATTTTCAACGAACTAATTACTATACAGTAATTACTAACTATTCGATAAGTAATTACTAATTATTCGGTAGGTAATTACTAATTACTTACGAAAAACTATTTTTTTAATTATATTTCGATGATGCTAATTTATTGGGCGAAGGGCGCGTCGAGAAAACTGTTTTTTATTTCTTTACCATCATCATAAATCATAAAAATGATCAAATTCTGTGAACAAAGATTCTCTATTTATTGTTGTTAATTTTAAGTAATGTTATGTTTATAATTATATAATTTTAAGTAATGTTATATTTTAAGTAATATTTTATTCCTATTTTCCACAATTAATATTCATTGTTAGCTAATCGATGTTATGCTTAATAATTTTATTACAATGTGGGAATATTTTCCTTCGATTCACTATCATAAATTTTGGACCAGACTGTCACTAAATTTTTTAAGGTCAAGTGATGCCTTGTCACAATAAATTAACAACTATGCATGAACAACACCAGGACTAATGTACTTTAACTTTTGTTACGACTATTTTATTTGTAATTTCGTTATCAGTAATTTTTATTAACAAAACATATGAGGTTTATTCGAAATCTAATAATTATTTAATAGCTCAGTTTCTCTAACTAAACAATTAATTAATTTTTTTTTTATTATCAACGCATTATCATAGCATTTTCATCTGAATAAATTCTTATGTATGTAAGTTCTAGAATGCCAATTCGTTTTTTGGGCATAAAATGTTTTTGTACGTAAATCTTAAAAACGATCTGCATGCAAAATGACGTTACATTTAGTTGTTTTACATTTAATAGACTACTTTAGAGATCTTTTCTCTAATAAGTTTGTAATATATATTACAAACTTATTAGAGAAACTCTACAACATTTATCAACACTATCGTAAGAATCCTGCGACCCTCCGGACATACTTACAGCTGGATATACGAGGGGCACTATTTTGAGCCTAATAATAAAAAAACATTAATTTGTCATTCAAAATTACTTTATCGTTTTTCAAAATATTCTCCTTCACGATCTGTACACTTTTTCATGTATCCGAACGATTTATCAAAGCATTTCTTCCATTCCGTTTGCGATATCTCGAAAACATGGTTTTTGAACGCATCAACGTCTTCTTCTACTGACGACAATCGCTGTCCATGCAATTTACTTCTGACGTTCAGGCACAAAAAAGTAATTGTGTTGCAAATCAGTACTGTACGGCGAATGACCCATTAATTTGATTTTTTGAGTATTCAAACATTCGGTTGTTAGACGAGATGTGTGAAAGCTCGCATTGTCATGATGAAAAAAGATCCAAGAGCGCTTGTTTTGTTTTCTTTATTTAACAGAAGACTTCTGGCAAACAAATGGTTGTATACCATTCAGAATTGACCACTTTACGTTCCTCTAATTGCATAATTGTCACATGATCAGTTTTTATAAGAAAACAGGCGCCGATTTGTTCCGAAGTGCTTCGAGCGCGAACAATTTTTGCTGGATTTAGTTCATCTTGAAACAACCGTACATTCGTCTGCTGTTTATTTTTCTACTCGTATGCATAGATCCATGATTCATCACTTGTTAAAATATTATATACGTCTTTTAAAGCACCGCCATTGTATTTCTTGAGAATTTGTTTGCAGCAATTAACACGAGCATTCTTTTTAGATTTGTTCAAATTATGTGAGATCCAATTTTTTCAGCTAAATGATCATGCAATATTTTACATATGCTAATTAAACTAATGCCTAAGGCTGCCTGAATCTCACAGTATATCAAATGGCGATCTTGTATTATCAGTTTTTGCACAGCATCAATGTTTTCTGGAGCAACACCTGATTTTGGATGGACTTGACGTCTTTCGTCGGTGAGAGAATGGCGGCCACAATTAAATTCATTATAGTAGCGTCTTACAGTAGCACGGGATGCGGATTTACCGCCAAAGGTGAAAGTAAGTTGACAGATGCACCCTGGTCTTGATAATCCACGTCGAGAGCCGTAATAGATCATCACACAAAGATTTTCAGGAGTTAATTGCATTTCCTCGCTAAGGTACAATTTTCAAATCACTGAAAACAACACAAATCGCTCTTAATTGATAAAATGTTCTGAAGAAGATTATGGTCAAAAGTGTCAAACTTTTCATTGGAAAAGTCATATGGCGTGTGAAAACACTTAGTGTTGCCAAGGCTCACAATATAGATGGTGCCTCTCGTATCATCCCAAGGAATACTGCCCTCAATTAATTAACTAGAATTAACTCCACTGATACCATATCTGCTTAAGTTAAGTCACCATCATACACTTGACCCACTTTCGAACTGACTGATGTCCGATATATATCAGAATGTAAAGACGGGTAATTACGTGAAAATAAAAAAATGGATCCCTAAATTTTTCCAGCTCTTTTCTTAATCAGATTCATATTTTGACACTGATTGATGTCCTACCATACGAAACAACGAAATGAATTGACGTAAATTACCAGGGGTATTCCCTGTAATTCCTCAAATCTAAGTGAGTATTCCCACTGACATTAAAATTTTCAAGGCAACTTGTTTCGCTGCTTTAGAATTTTCTCGTTGGGAACGCAAAGAAAAGTGAAGCTAATTAGTCGGTGATTTTATTCAGATTCCACGTAAAACCGACACCCCTTCCAGGCGTTTCGGCTGATAGAGATACTTAAGAGATTCATAGAGAGTTAAGATCGAGCTCAAGGAACGGCATGTCTCACCCACGCAGGGCTGTTAGTCACCGTTAAACTCTTATTTATGCTGGTGATCGTAATTAATTTATTTGATCCCGAGTTTCTCTCCTAATTGCAAACTCAGAAAAAAATAATATATCGTTTGACTTTCCCAACGCGCCTCAAATTCCAATTTATAAAGAATTTTCAGCGTTCTCTTCGTTTAATGTATTAAAATTTGACTTCAGTGTAATTAAGATAAGAAAAGTCGCATTTCAGTTTATTACTGATACAAAGTATTATTTACTTGTGCACGGCTGGGTTTTGAACGATTACTAAATTAGTGATGACTTCAAAGAGTAATATTTCTAAATTATTGATTGGTAAATGAATTACTTACTGATCACTATAGGTTTCTGCGGGTAAATGCGACAGACTTATTCTCCAACACACTGTGTTTTCCAGTACTAGAGGTAGTGGTGATACCTCTCGGAGTGGTAGATCTTCTTGTACATTTTCATGTAAAATTAGTTTTAGAAACCGAATTTTATTTTGCATAGAATTTTAGATATATCCTTGGCAACAGATGAAGAATACCATCTACCAAAAGCCAAATAACTGCACTTTTATTTACCAGAATAGTGGTTCTTCGGAATGTGGTCCTATAGTTCAGTAGACATGTGGTCCTTCAGAGTGCATATTGTCCTCTGTAGGAAACAGAATCTGGAAATTTAAACATTATGCATTCTTACAGGGCAAAACTTCTGTTGTATTTTGCCCCCTGCTAGATTGGCGACTTTTCTATTGCTCATGGCCATGAGCAAGCAAATTGACTGATTCAATTCCTCTTCCTTCTTCATCAGAAATTGTAATGGCGCCTGGATAATTAGTCTTCATAGTATAAATATTTGTTATACTAAACAAATATTGACCCTGAAAATCATGTTTTCATATTATATAACTCCTTTCTTCTACCATACACACACCTGCTATTCTAGATATCATCTCTATTTTTATGTTCAAGTAAACTTTATCAAGAAAATTGTTCATATTATGATTTAAAAAAATTATTCTCAGGGTTTAATTTGAATATGTATTTATTAATTAGAGCTTATAGTGTTTATTATAGAGTAGTAACTATAACATTCTTGCATAAGTCGTACTCGGGTTATTGTCCACGATCAGGTTAAATTCTATTCAAATAATTTATTTAAACATTAGAAATTGACATTCGGGATTTAACTTAAAAAGGTATTCGTCATTTAGAGTTTAAATACGCAGTAACGTAATATTTTCATTAAATCATTCCCAATTCGTTTTCCCGTTTTTAATCATTTTGGAACTCTTTCGCTCTTTTCAGACATTGTGTGAAAAGATAAAAGTAATTTAGTTTTGGAGCTCTGAAACGCTACCAGTCCAAAGCTTTATGAAACCGGATATTAACTAGGTAGTTTAATTTGCTCTAATTTCAACTTTATCTGAAAAATGTCCGTCGCGTTATTCAAATGGATATCCTTTCTCTTGGACTCGCCATTCTCTCTATTATTCGAACGATACGACTCTCTGAGATACGCAATACTTCACTTGTATACATAACACTAAATGTACGCAGACGTCATACATGAATCAAGCGATAAAGGCAAAATGCAAACGTGATAAAAAGTAAAATTGATATTTCGTAGGAGTATTACTTTTAGGTACAAGTATCACGCATACTACTGAATATTTAGTTCAGTACAGTGTTTAGCATTATAAGTGACTCATAATTCTAAACGTATACCTAGATTTCATTTGTTTAGCCAATGAAATATAAACTATGTCATAAATAATTAAACAACTTTACGAAAACAAATTAAAACTTCAAATCGAAAAAAAAATTTTTATGTTCTGAAATTTTTAATAAGGTTCGCGTTTTCTTCTATAATGAAAGAAGAGTACGAAATCTTAGAATAGCAGAAGGATAATTCACTTAATGAATACAGAATTTGGGTATTGTATCCTTCCTAATAGATCTTAGGACTGATCTTAGGATCGCTTAGGATGTCAGTTATTGTCTATTTTTACAAAATATGTATTTCCAAAATCTTTATTATCTCATAGTCAAAGCGGTAGATAGGTAAATAGTCACTTTTCAATCGAACAATTCAATTAATCTGTTTCCTTTACAGAGTACCTTTCAATTTCATGTTATAAAATGTTTCTTCATTTGACTTTGTTCCATAAATACTCTGTCACAAGATGGCAGAAAAACTAAACCGATCTATCAAATGTTATTAAGAAAATTAAAAAATAAATGTTTTAACTAGTTATCTTGCAATCAGTCATCTCATATTACGAGAAAAGATTTTGTGTTTAACCAGACATAACTAAATCTCCAAAACGTATTTTATGTGCTATTATAACTAATAAGACAGGCCCAAAAAAATTAAAGTTATGTGTGCTATGGAATAAACTATATTATACTTATGTTTTGTATTTTCTCCCGCTGAATATGAATTTAAAATCAGAATTAGGGGTGAGTAATGAAATTTCCAAGAAAAACCATAAAAGCCGATTAAAATTTTAATCTATCAAATTTTTCTATATGATGTCATCATCATTAGGTCATCAGTCCTAAGACTGGTTGGACGCTAACCTCCAGCTTCTCCTATCTTGTGCTAATCTACGCATTTCGCTAATTGTGCTACAACCTACATCCCTTACTATTTGCGAGCAGTAGTCTAATCTAGGCCTACCTCTGCCTTTCTTCACTCCTATTTCTGCCTCCAAAATATCGCGGACTATTCCCCCATGTCTCATCAAGTGGCCTACCATTCTATCTCTTCTCATCCTTATGTTTTTCCACATACCTCTTTTCTCGCCGACTTTCTCCAATACTTCTTCGTTTCTAACCCTATCAGTCCATGATATTTTCATCATTCTTCGGTAACACCACATCTCAAAAGCTTCTAATTTCTTCCTACTTGCTTCCCCTACCGTCCAGGTTTCGCAAACGTATAGTGCCGTGCTCCATACATATGTTTTCAAAAATCTCTTCCTTGTTTCCCCCGTTTATTACCCCCGAGCATAAAAGTGCTTTCTTTTTGTTAAAAGCTACTCGACCCTGCGCTATCCTTTGTTTTATGTCTTTATCGCTTCTTCCATCCCAATTTATTTTACTTCCTAAATAAGTGAAGTCTTTAACTTCCTCCAATCTTTCATTATTAATTTGTACTTTCGTTTTTGCTCTGCTTTCGCGCCCTCTGCGCACTAACACTTTAGTTTTGTTTTTATTCACCTTCATCCGTATTCCTCTGTTAACACTGCCTCCATTTCGTTCAATGCCGATTCTAATTCCTCCTTACTAGATGCTAATATTGCTATATCATCCGCGAATCTCAGCATTTTTAGTTTCTGTCCCTGGACTTTAATCCCGAAATCCACTCTATCTTTTATCACATTAATCGCCTCTTCGATATATAGATTAAAAGTTAGTGGTGATAGCGTACATCCTTGTCTTACTCCTTTCCTAATATCTACTTCCTTGTTTTCCCCTTCTACTTCTATAACAGCAGTTTGCTCTGCTCTATATGATGGTACTATTTTCATATTGAATTTCGTTTTCGTACATTATAGTGTTCAAATGATCCATGTAATGGATTTCTGCTTCGTTTCTTTCCTTTTTTGTTTGTTTCTCTCTGTGAAACAGCGCGCCTTCGATGGAGTCGATACCAGGAAGATGTAGACTACATAAATGAATCATTCTACACGTCCCATTTTCAGGGCAGTTGTCGCGATCAAAACACTCCGTGGTAGCAGGTTTCTGAGGGCACTTGTTCCGATCGTATAAAAAACAAAAACTTGAACGACAAAAATAACCCAAAAATCTGTTTCAGCGTAAATTTGTGCTCCATCAAAACTATGTGGCTATAAAAGTTTCTTCGCCATATAGAAGCCAGCATATCATAATATTCATGGTTTATAATGATATTTGCTTATAGAGATTTTTCTTAAAGATAGATAATTCGTTACAACTATGAGTGATCAATAAAAGGCATTATGGTTGAGTTTTGAGGAAGTAAGCAAATATAAAGATGCTGATTACAGAAACATTGTGGAAAATATCGGTTTTTATGGTTTTTCATAGAAGTTTGATCAGTAACCCCTAATTCTGACTGTAGATTCGTGTTCAGCGAGAAAGAGTATAAAAAATAAGTACGGCTTATTCCTTGGTACACAACTGTTCCGTACCGAACGGCATTTCTTTTCCTGCCAGCAATCCCATTCCCTTCCCCTCCCTAACCCCGTGTCTGACTGCCGCCTATGTCTGAATAGTAGCGCCGCGGAAGTGTATGGCAGATACGTTGACAGACAATCACATCGTACACGTGAAGAAGCAACGGTGCCGATACCGAAGTCAACCCAGCATTATCATTATTCCAAGTAAGTCCATTTTATCTTTACCAATCATTACCTACCTGTTATGCAGGTGGTCCTTCGCCTATTTCGGTACAATATAACAATTCGTTCATTACCCACCATATTTTTTTTTGTTCTTCGAGCCGGACGTGAACAACAACATTTATATTTTTGTAATCCTGTGTAATCGTCAGTTTCATCAAGGGTATACAGACATTTCAGATATTTCTAGGTTTTTGAGTCTATATCATGAAGCCGAATCTAATAAAAGTCATTAGTCCATCAAAATCAACAACATACATAGAATTACATAGGTTCAGTTATTTTAAAAGTTAACAGAAAAATATTGGCAGTAAATGGCTTTGCCTGCCTTTCTCAGGACATAAAGCGTGGAAATGACCTTAATGCAGAAGGTTGAAATAAGGGCTAATATCTAAAGAACAAAAGGATTGGTTCAAATTAAAAATGTAGTTCTGCAGTAAGAACTTTGAGAAGACGCGGATATTACGACGCTTGTCAGCGTGAGAGAGGAAGGGGGTTGCTAATATTTTTCTACATTCTGAGATTTTGCACCACGTTAGTTATAAACTGAATACATGGTTCCGCTGAATCATTTTCCCTTTAACCTTACTGATACGGATATGCACTACTATTAAAATCTATTAATGTTAACTTACATGATCTCATGTTTCACTTTTTGTCGATGAAAAACTTGTGGTAGGTGCTCACAGATAGCTAGTAGAAATGGGGAGTGGTCCGTCTTACCATTTAGAAAATCAGTATAAAAATACTTAAACTTCAACCACCATGTCTGCTGTAACTATCGTGAAATCTTTTAATAAATACAAATTCATGAATAAACGATAAAGTCCATTATATTTTTACTCAATTACTTCTATTGCTATTAGACCTACTCACATATTGCTGTGATTCCTTAAAATGCTGTGTACGGTTGCAGTAGAATTTTCAGTGCCGTGTACTAATTTGAGCAGTGTATTTCGAGACTCATTGGAGTCTATTTGGCCTTCATGGATTCTTTTTAGCCCTGCACTGTTCCTACGAAACATGAAGATATATTTAACGCTAAAGCTAACCCTTTTTCAATATCAGATACATTCTTACCGAGTAGCACATAAATTTTTATATAATGATTATTGCCACTAACTGAACTTTATCGGTTCTGTTTCACGATACCTAAATAATAATATTATAATACACTAACCTGATGCGTACTTAAAAGGCATATTACACATTATACATGTGCATGTTTGAATGAGAAGACCTATTGTATTATTTGGACAGAATCATTGAAGATCACCAGTTAATGGAAAAGTTGAGGTGAAAGTTTTTAAATATTTTCAAAGAAAATATTTAAAAACTTCTAAAAATCTGTAAATGTTTAAAAATCTGCATTGCTATATTAATTTACAATTAATGCAATAATATATGTTCATTGATTGTAGACTCTAGAGGCTAAAAACACTCGTATATGGAATATCAGAAATGCATTATATTTATGATCAAGCTTTCCTTCGATTTAGATTGTTCTCGAAACTAGCGAGATGGCGCTCGGTACATTTTACTACAGTAGAACGTAACGGCGTCTACAAGATGTGATCCTCATCTGTCAAAGGTATACTCACACTGCACTGATGAGACCCACGATAAGGTCGAAACTGGTCTGCAGTTATCGGTATCCCGTGATAGGTGACACTTTGCTTGTGACATTTGCAGATGGGGCGGATTATAATAATCTTCATACTTCAGTAGTTTTTTATATTACAAACCTGGGAAAATTTCGGTAGTAGTTTCTATAGTCACAGGTGAAGAAATGTGGTTATGTTATTATGAGTACCAACGACGTTACAGAATAAAATATCAGTTTCGAAAAACGAATAGCAGTCAAATTAGGCTATAGAACAAAGATTTATCGGGAAGAAATTGTGCTATTGTTTGTACACGTACCCAGGATTTTTGTTTCTTCGCGATAGGATATCTTTTAAAGACGTCGTTCTTTGCATATATAAGACTTCCATGTTACCAAAGAGACTTTCCAGAAGACCAAAAAAATTACGATACAAAGAATTGTAGTTGGCAATAAAGGAAATAAGTTAGTCGTGCGACTAAAGAGTTTGACGAGTGTCAGATAACAGTGGAGAAACTGGCTGGAGACTTCATCACAGTCGACACCCTAAAGCAAGTCAGATAAAGAAGAAGCCAAATATATTTGGTGAGTTAATCAAGTGGATAACTTAGAAGACTAAAAAAATACTGATCAAAGGGGGAAATCTGTAGGACAATTCAACTTCCAGGAAACTGAGATCTAATACCTCATTTCAAATGAAAAGACAAATTAGGTTGGTTGTTCTAGCACAGTCAATTTCAAAAGACTTCCATCTTACAAGAAATACTTATTGGAAGCCAGAAGAATAAAATACGCAACAGATAATTGTATATGTAGGCAACGAAAGAAGGAAATAATTCGACCATTTAAGGATATGACAGATGCCCGAAAAAGTGGAGGAACTGGGTGAAGACATCATCACATCCGACGCCCTAAAGCATTTTAGATGAAGAATAATGTGATGAGGTAATTAGGTTATTATGAAGTAAGTAGTTAAATAATAGTCATATAGGTTACCGTAACGCTAAGTAACGTACTAGACCATCACACAAGCAAGATGTCGATTATTAACTCAGCCCTCACTTGTCGACCTACTGAAAAGAGTTATCACAATAAGATGAAGCCAACTATCTTATGTAATTTAATTGTGTGGGCGAATTAAAGAAGAAATAGTTTCTACAATTACCTTTCTTATCTGAAATAAATAAATGTCATCAATCCCTATTGTGTCTATAATCTTATTGTGTTTTAATTTCTGGGAAACTAAGATCTCATACCCTATTGCAAATACACATTAGTTTTATTATTCTAACATAATGAACTTCAAGGACTTTCACCTTACTAAAAACACTCAATGAAAGGCAAAAAAAAAAAATACGGAACAGAGAATAGCAGAAGTAGGCAGCAAAAGATGTCAATCAATCGGACAACTGAAAAATATGCAAGTAGCAGACTGGTTGTAGAAAAAGTGAAGAAACTGGGTGGAAACTTCATCAAAATCGATGGCATAAAGTATGTTGGATAAAGAGGATGTGTAAATTAAGTGGGTAACTTAGAGGAGGAACTATTTTCTTCATATATTTTGATTATTTTAGAATCTTAGAAACTTAAATCTCAAACCTTATTCAAAATAAAAAACAAACTAGTTTCTAATCGATCACAGTAAGATTTCAGTGACCCTGTATAGAACTGCACACTTGAGTGGACTATTAACCACCCTTACACGGAACTAACTACATATGATACGTTACTGTGGATTCTAAGAGGGCTACGGCTCGTATTACAGCTCTGATACTCCTTGTAATATTAATCTCTTTAGAGAGTCAAACGGTATCAGCCTGTTTAGTTAAACTTTAATACTTACGGCAGGACAGAATAAAGGATAACTCTCGGTTAAATACCAAAAGCAACTCGACTTATTCTGATATAATAATTGTCTACCATAAAGGGGGTTATAAGACGATATGAATGAGGGATATAATTTAGGAAGAGTCCATAGCTGGAACAAGTACATTGATATTGCTAGACGTCTACTGTGAGATCACAATATGATAATCATGAAATATATTAAGATCATAAATTTAATTTATGGTGGTCTTTATATTTTGTTATATACTTTTCTATTTCAAATTTTACGATAGGATCAGTCAAAAGTAAAACGTAAGAAATCGTACAGATTATATGTTTAAACAAAACAATAATTGGAAAACCCCAGAACAAACGACTTGGATATAGCGAAGGATTCCTTTGGGGTACTTGATTCATATGGGTCCTCTTGCCTCTCACGTATGGGGTGCTTGATTCATGTGAGTTCCCTTGCCTCTCATGTATGTAGTGCTTGATTTACGTGAGTCCCCGTACCTTTCACGTATTGAGTGCTTGATTCACGTGAGTCCCCAACTTTTTTGCAATCAGCGATTTCCTTCAATATATCTGGAATATGTTTCGAGTATATTCAGTATCATTATGCTGACGCTATTATGGGAAAATTATTATTTATTATTTTGTCACATATCCAGAATGCGACGTTCCGCTTGTGATTTATATTATGAAGAAGACTCAGACATATAAATGACACAATATAGTGAAAACTTCCCATATGTACTGGTCCATATGCATCCCAAATACAGTATTCTAGACTCAAACATTCCGATTTGATACGAAAAAGTTAATTTGACAGTATACTGATACACGGTCATTTAAACTGCTCTAAATGAAAAATAATGCTTTTCAAGCATCGTGGCCATTAAGAATTTTGCTCAGAGACCTCAGAACTACAACATACTGGAATTTTAATGAAATTTACAGAGGGCCATTTCCCATAAAGGATGTGCGGGGGTATTGATGTGCTTCATTCTTCACTGAGGATTATCTGGGATTAAGCCTTGCACTAAATGTAATTTATAAGGATGGTACTGACGACTCTTCAGAATTCTTTAAATTGTAGTGCTGTTAAATCCTATTTCTTGTGCCAAAAGCCAAGTGCTTGACTCGTACGTACGCCAAAATATCGACTACATCATCTTCTGTTTTAATAGAAGTTCTTCGAGATTATTGCAGTTTCCAATTTACAAATGAAAAAATTCATAATTTTCTTCCGTATTTATAAAAGAATTCTTGTTTGGCATTGTACCGGGAAGGAATATCGAGTATTGTTCTCTGTACACACTTTAAGCCTCTGTGTTATTGTTATAATATTCCACTTAGATAAACATAACGACATACTCATCATGTATCAAAACAGGATGCATTGTTTTCGAAGATTTATCACTGGATGTTCGGCACTATTAATATGACATGAAGGGTGTCCCAGCGAGTGGTAGCCGATTTAAACTTGACGCCATTACTCTTTCGGCAGGTTTTGGAAGTTGATGCTTCGCAGTTATTACGTGGAGAGTATGACATTACAAAATGGAGCACTATACTGTTCAGCAACGCATACTTGTAATGGTACGCAATTGTGGGCACTGAAAGAGAATTACGTGCAATTATGGGTCATCGTGAGGCACCTACTAAGCGGACCATGCAAAGCGTCATGGCGAAATTCAGGGAAAGTGGCTCCGTGTGTGATAAAAAAAATACCTATAGGTCATCGTGAGCAACGCTCAGTTGAAAATATTGAAGCAGTCAGTACAAGTGAACATCGCAGTTGACGGCATGTTTTAGGAAAAACTGATATTCGGCGATGAAGCGCATTTTCAATTAAAAGGGTTACGTAGACAAACAAAATTGCCGTATCTGGGGAGCTGAAAATCTACGTCCCATACAAGAACAACCCATGCATCGAGCAAGGGTTATCGTATGGTGCGCTTTGTGAGTAGGAGTTGTTGGACCGTTCTTCTTCGAAAGCGAAGCAGACGAAGCGGTTACTGTAAATGGTGTGTAGGTTACCGCGAAATGTTAACAAACTTCTTTTTTGAACAAATCAATGATTTTAATGTAGGCGATATCTGGTTTCAGCAAGATGGTGCCACGTGACACACAGCTAACGAAACGCTGAATCTTTTAGGTATCAAATTTCCTGGGCGCACAATTTCTCACAGGGCTGAAGTTGATTGGCCACCACGCTGTTATGACTTGACGTCGTTAGACTTTTTCTTGTAGGACTACGTTAAAGGAAAATTATATGTCGGATAATTCCGTTAATAGACAGTCTCTATTTTTTTTCTTTGTTGATTTTCTGTTGATAACTTGATGAGATCTTTTCCAGTAAAGCAGTATCCTACAAAACTTACGTGCATAAAAATACGATTCTTTAAAAATTGTGAATACATTGTATTCAACTGTCAATATTTTTTATTTTTTTGCAATAACATCTCAACAAATATAGTATCAACGATTTTATTTTGTAACAAAAGTATGGAAAATATAATAATATATAAGGTGACCCATTCAAAATTCTAAAATTGATTGGACTTGTTGGAAAATAAATGAAAAGAATATGTTATCATAGAGAAACATGCATCACATGCAGTATAAGCTACGTAAATCTTATTTTCATCGTGCCAATCGATTTCGAGATAACGCCTGTCCAAAACATCGTGGTCCACCTTACATAAAACGTAACCATTCAATTTTTATCAACTCTGAACTTTATATGGTTAAAAAAGCAAGTGTGTTTTCCAAGCGATCACTTAGTCTACAAATGAATCGATGTATTCACTTAAAATGATAAAATCTTTTCTTAATAAAAAAATAAATAGAGAAAACTGAAAGCATAAATTATGTTACTCAACAAAAGCAAATATAATGCCTTTAGAATAAGTAACAAAGGATATCTATTGATGATCTTAAGGTTGCAAGAATATACAAGGTATCTGCTTCCAATAATATTTCCGTTTGAGAACTTTCCTACCCCCCCTGTATGCGTCCTTTCACAAGATACAGCCTCCAGAAACGAAAGGTGCTACTTTCTCTCCAGCCATGTTCCTGGATTAATCAAGCTCTGGTGGATTAATCAAGAACATTTGATTAATAATAAATACTGTTTGTAATATTCCTTACAGTATTTTTTTATAATATATGCACGCACACAACAATATACATCCAACTGCAAAAACATTTATAAATAATTCAGTTCTGTGCAATTTTGTACAATCTATAGATATATCTGAACATTGTTGAAAATCAACATTACAATTTAATTTCGATCAAACTGCTCGCAATATAACATGTATTAGAACTCTAGTTATATACAACACATTTCATTCTCTCTAAATTGATTTCAGAAGTACAGTACAATGATGGGTTTCCTATTACGCTTGAAATAATAACAAACCTGTCATATATGTTTTACTGGCAAATATATTTATTATTTTAAAATAATTAATGGTTACGCGAAACCTACAAATGTGAAATTTAATTAAAGTACAGTAATAATGCAATCCTCATATAGCTGCCAAATAAATATTGCATTTCACATGTTCTATAAAATGCTTGCTGTTGTACAAATAGTCATCATACTAATAATACAGAGCTGTATGTACGAGTATATCTACTTCTTGAGAAAAAACGTTTTA
Source organism: Rosalia funebris (assembly GCA_037954035.1). Classification (NCBI taxonomy): domain Eukaryota; kingdom Metazoa; phylum Arthropoda; class Insecta; order Coleoptera; family Cerambycidae; genus Rosalia; species Rosalia funebris. The sequence goes on from JAZFAV010000006.1 coordinate 10,645,204, forward strand.
AAAAATTTAATGATTGTATTTTAACGAGTATAAAAATTAGAAACGTACAAGTGTTATATCGATAAACTGTATTGAATTACAGTAAGTATTAAATATCAAAAAATTAGTCTTTTTTAATATTTTAAGGAAATATAACATTTTTTCAAAGAACATATAACTTTGTAACTTTTCACAAAAGATTTAATTTTCAATTTTGAAACATGCAACTTTGTTTCACAAAACTAACAACAAGAAATACCTATTGTATATTTTGTAAAAATATACACAAAATACAACGTTGAATTCAAAATAATTCTTAACAAATTAAAAACATACTAATTTAGTTTCTGTAGTATTCGATTTTTCTCCATGCTATTTTATGCTGTGTCTGGAAGTACGCATTCATAAAATTCTCTCTCAAGTTTAGGCACCCAGGGAAATATGGATTTTACCGCTTTCACATTTTGCTAAAGGTAAAGATTTTTTCCCTCATTCTTTTAGTTCATAGAATTTGTCACTTGGTAACTTTCTTAGTTGAGGTTGTATTATATTTGCGATCTGATAATTTTTTGAGAGAAACAAGGTTTTACTTTTTTACATAAAACATAACATTACATAAAAATTTTTGGATATTTCCACAGATACCACCCTACAAAATGGAATATTACTATTAAATCTCTTAGTAACATCCTGAAAACCCTTGGTTTGCATTTGTATAACCTTGTACACGTTAGGCCTCCTTAGATTTGTAAAATTATCATTAATGATACAGGAAAATAGTACTCAGCTGGTCGCAAAACCCTCATAATGTCTCATAATATCTATCATCTACCTCCTGAATTGCTGAATATCCAGATACACAAAGCTTCATGTATATTTTCTCAAGAGTATTATGTTCTTGGAGAAAATGGCTGATAGCCATGATAAAGTAATAATGCTATTGCGGTTTTGTAGCACAGTTATCAATCCAAAATATGTGTTCAAAATATCAATGGCCCAATGATCTGAATGATCTTTTACAACTTGTGGCAGAGTTTTATAAATGGCAGTTTTTTTGGGACATACCTATTATTCTTTGTCCCTGTCCGAATCGTATCCACCCCAAAACATCGAATCCTCATTACAATCTTCAAAATCACTCATTTTTACTTTTTCACACTCAACTGTACCAGAGCGCAAAAGTAATGTAATCATATAAAGAAAAATGGAAAAAAAGATCTAACGTTTATTTTTCGTTTTTCGTCCTAAAAAAATGGTATTAAAATTTTTTTGTCCGTGTGTGTGTCGTTGTCGTTGTCGTTGTCGTCGGCATTTTGAAACTTGTTAGCACGATAACTCAACTAAATCGTACCGGATCGATCGGGTTTTGACTGATTCTGATCGGGGACGTCTCCTGGATGACACCTATTGATTTTGAGGTGGATAGAACACACTCTACAATATTCATGGGTCATGAGAAAGCACAATGGTGGACTATTTGAGAATTTATTTTTGTTAGCACGATCACCCAATTAAATCGTGTCGGATCGATCGTGTTTCGACTGATTCTGATTAGGGACGTCTACCAGACGACATCTATTGATTTTAAGGTGGATAGGATACACCCCACCCTGTCCATGGGTCTATGGTGGACTACTTGAAAAAAAGTAGGACTGTCGCATAAAACACATATTCTGCATTTATGTGTTGGTTTATTTTTTCTCGGCTACTCAATATTCTATAGAATAGAGATATTCTATGTGCGGAAAAGTCCGTTTTAAGGTTTTAAAACTGTTTATTCTACTTAAACAGGAGCACAAAACAAACTAACAGCGTATGTGACAATTATAACAATGGTGTTGCAAAGTTGTATGTTCATACAGACAACCTTGTTGCTAAAACTAAACGCTAAAATCCGTTAATATTGAAGCTGCCATAAATTTTTCGGTAGCAAAATGAGACCGGGAATACATACTGGTCTATGGCACATCGTGTGTTGATTTACAATACTTTCATTGAAATTGGTCATTCTTTAGTAATCAAATAGCGGTTATTTCGAAACAATTTTAATTTTGGTCGGCATGGTCACGTTCCAAAACTGGATACCATTATTAAGAGGGTGAAAAAATTTGAAACAACAGGATCCTTGAAACCTAAGACTGCATGGGGAGGAGGTCGAATTGTACGAACCCTGGAAAACATTGAAAGGGTGCGACAAGCACCCTTTCAGAAGAAAGGATTCCTCGTGCCATGCCCGAAAGGAGTATGAATTGGCCACTCATCTACAAGTATTCCTCCACAAAAATGGACGCCACCTAACTGATGTGATGTTTGGCAGCTGACTTTATGTTATGTTATGTATTCTTCAATGGGAATACACGACTGATGTATAAAACCAGCAAATTTCAAAATTCGTTCAACAATAAGCTTGTCATTTTTTTCAAGAACACCATACCTCCCTGACGGACCCTGTAACGAGCTACCCACGGACAATTCTGGTGTAAGTTGGAGAAATTTAAATATTGCTGTAGGTCCGTTCTACAGTTTTTACAGAACTACAGTATTTTTCAGAAAAATGCCATAAATTCACTTAAAATAGGTGCTAAAACGTTGTCATCAAGCGTAATTACAACGCAGGATCCAATCATAGGTCAGGAAAAATGACCGGATCATTATCTTAAATCTTCCGGAATACTTTCACCAATTCTCTCTCTATCCAATACTCTCAGTCGGTAGGGTAGTAGGATGTTATGTATTCATGGTAAATACGGCAAGCATAATACAGAAGTAGGTCGAAGTTATAACGTACAGCGAGAATTTGTGTAGCCTAACTATTATAGCGTCGAGGCACATTTCATTCTTGAGCCAGGAACAACTTGTCTAGCGTGAATGCCCCTAGCATGGTCGGTGCTTTGAAATTTCAAAAGGGCGTACCCTTAACTGGCTGAATTACACTAGAAATTCGTGTAATTAGTCGCGTTCTGTTAATTTCACCTACAACTTATTTCCGGCTTGCGAAAGTTGTTCCTGTCTTATTGTTTGCTGAAAAGTTCTTAAGAGCTATGTGAAGTTATTTAGTTGGGGGTTCTTGATTTTAAGTTAGTTAAATAATGGGCTATTTGCCAAATACTGGCGAATGTATAGGATCACAACACAAGATCGGCATGTAATAAAACAGAAATGGAACAAAATCTCTGCAAAGTACTATAATCTGACATACAATAGACTTAATGGACTTAAAGGGCATATTATTTCGTTTCTAGTTGCAGGGATTTTTTTCTGAATGTTAATGTTTCAGTAGGTATGTAGCAGGGTTATTAAATGAAGTCGTGTTTATAATTATGAAAGCAAAGGTTTTATATGCTTTAAGTGCCACGTAGCTGATTTGTCCAGAGACCGATAATTTATCATCAAAGTACACGCCAAGATCCTTAATATTTTAAAAACGTATAAAAACTAGCACTAAAAGAACAATCAAGATTAGTGATTGCTTCTTAAATGTGTATGAGCAAATTGTACATTTACAGTACTGTGAGAAAGTTCTTGGACTGTTAATAATTTTGTGTATAAAAGTCTGTAAAATTATTGTATTTAAATTTAGCTCAGTAGAAAGTAAGTAATAAGTTTTTCATACGAGTACAATATAAAAAATTACGCTGCTGTGACATCTTTGGCCAAATTTCAGTTAAATCGCAAATGTTGATAAATAGTCGTATGTAGATGACCGACTTGTCGATACCTGCATACTCTTGTTTAGGGATAAAACCACTAGTTCCAATATCAGCATTCGGCGTATGATAAACAGCTGCAAATACCACTGTTGTTAGTAGAAAACATGCTTGATTTACGCAGTGAAGCGTTAAACCTTGCCGATATTAGGAGAAAATTAAAAGTGCATTAAACATCGCGAGGAACAATTTTGTATGAAAAAATGGCTAAAATAAGACTAGTAGATCATAGTGCCGTAATTATATTGTACAAAGAAGGCCAGAGTGTGCGTATTATTTCTCAAAAATTAAACATTGCTAGGTCTATTGTAGGATACATTGTAACAATTTATAAAAAAACTGGGATAATTAAAGTACAACAAAGAAGTGGACGCCCTAAAAAATTAACACAAGGTACAATGCAATATTTAAAATTAAATTCATTGCGCAATAGAAAAGCAACGAGTAAAGAACTGACAGATAGTTTAAGAAATCCGCAAGGGGTTTGTGTCGATTCTTCTACTGTCCGTAAGGCACTACTAGTCAGGCCTTCGCGGGTGCGTAGCCAGGCAGAAACCACTTTCACGTGGCAATAATAAACAAAAACGCTAAATTTATACCAGAGAACACAAGAATTCAGTCAAAGACTGGAGTCGTGTCTTATGGACTGACGAATCCAAATTTCAATTATTTGGTAATGCAAGGCGACAATATATCCGCAGACGAGTACAAGAGACTTACCAGGAACATTGTTTACAACACACTATAAAACACGGTGGAAGGTATTTGATGGTGTGGGGCTGTTTTTTTTTGCTGCAGGAGTTGGAGACTTGGTAAAAATATATGAAGTATTAAATAAAGAGCGATATAGGGATATTCTCCACCAGCACGCAATACTTCTGGTATTCGTTTAATTGGCAACAATGTTTTTGCTGCAACAAGATAATGACCCCAAACTTCATTTAATCTGGTTTTATCTTTAAAAATATTTACGGAAACAGACTGCACAGAAACAATTACAATTAATGCAATGGTCCCTGGAAAGTCCGGACCTCGATTTAATTGAACATTATTTGTGGGATTATTTGCACCGAAGGAAGGCTAAACGTGCTCCAACATCTACTACTGAGTTATGAAAAGTCCTTCAAGAAGAATGAAGACAGATACCAGAGGATACAATACAGAAACTAATAGCTAGTGCTCCAAGACGTTTGAACTCCGTTCTACATAATAGAGATGGACATATAAAATACTAATTTTTCGGTCAGTTCTAAAATAAATACTTATTGATATTACTTGAATACATTTTTCTCTACATCTTCTATGGTTTTACTGCCTGAAAGTATTATTTAACTTTTATTTATATTAAATTTTCAAAGTGACCAAAGATTTTTTCACTATATCTATGTTTATTGATAGTTTATTCTTCGAACACCACGATACAAATATATCGCGTCGATATATTTTTTCGATGAGTCGATGAGTTTTTACAATATCAAGTGATTATTTAAGCAGTTTATGCTTAGAACTAATTTAAAATGTAAATACGGCAAAAAATAAAAAAGCATTTAAGGCAAAAGTAAATGATACGATATGAGCCCTAGAAACAAATAGTTAATAAGTAATATAAAGAATAATGGTCCCAAATTTGAGCATTAAGATACTCCAGAGGACGCTAAGCATGTCTCGATTTAATTCCAGCATATGAAGCCAATAATGTATGTCTGGATAAATATACTTTCACTAAGTGAAAAAGATTACTACTGAATCTAGGTATATAATTTTAATTTTGAAATTAGTATATTATGATTCACCTTGTCAAGGGCCTTCGTAAAATCCGTATATACCACATCTACTTGAACTTTATTATCTATGAAATTTGCGATTGTCGTAGTAGTAATACTACGTAATGTCGTAGTAATACTGCTAAATTTGTAGCTGTTGAACGTTTTGCTAAAAATTCATGTTGATTAGTAGATAAAACGAGTTGCACACCAAGATAAGTGTGGGTGTAAAATAATGACATTTCAAAAATCTGAAATGTCTCGTACCCGGGCTATAAGATTACGCGAAATTTTTTCTGTTTTTCATAACATTATTAAACTAATTTGGCATATAAAATTTTAACTAAATTATTTTCATTTCATTTAATAATAAGTCAATATAATTAAGAGCGTTTTAAATTAATTTTGAGAGAGAAATTAGAGTTTTAAAATATTCAATACTAACTATCAAGAAAATAATATTACAATATTTGCCTTAAAACGCATCTAGGCTTCAAACTTTAGGCGCTTGATAGCGGCGAAGTATGCGTAACATAAGCGAAATATAAACGAAATATAAACGAAATATGAACGAAATATAAACGAAATATGACGTAACATAAAGCGAGCGTGGGTAATCTCTATTCAACAGGCAATTATCGCCCTTATATGTTAAGGTCTTATGGAAATAGAGTCCAGGAAACCTGATTAGATATTTTATAAACATTAAAATACCGTCGAATATTCGAGATTGGGTACGCTGTTTTACCGCGTGTTAGTTATTTCCGTCGCACCGAGGATTTCGTTAATATGTTATCCCTTTGGCAGCGAACCACGATTTTGCTTAACTATCGAGACCTCAAGGTAAGAGGATAGTTTTTGAATTAACCCACAAAGAAGCAGTACGGGGTTAGTAAGGGAAGAGGTAGCCAGGAAGACTTGAAGAACAGAAAACCAGAAGAACCGAATATCAGAAAAGCAGGAAACAAGAAGATTCGAAAATTAGAGGATCAGAAGGATAGGATTAATTCGAAATTTAGCAATTCATGTTTACGACTTTGCCACATCGGCAAGGTTCCGCCGTTCAAATCACGCTGTCCACCAGGAAATTACGAGACCGGATTGTCGTAAACTCCGGGCGACAATCCAGTCATCCGTCGAGCCGTGCGTGTCCTCCGTCATGGGCGTCACCGAAAGGTGGGGTTGCGAACCTGGGGGAGAAATCTCCGACGTCGTGACTATTGGCTCCTTGCTGGTGGATTCTGAGTTTCCTCTTTATTGCCTCCTTCTAATATTAAATCAAATCAAGTAAATCAGACTTAAATTCAGACAAATAAAATTCTAAATTAAATTAGCCAAAGCAGATTATAAATAGGAAAATTAAAACAATTAATACCAAACTTTATATAAAGAATCTGGGGAATAGGAATTAAAAACACAACGTAGAAAGATTTCTACCCCTAGACAAAATTAAACGATCAGGCCAAATCTTCGAAATTGCACGTCCACTCTCTTGGGGAGGATCTACCAGGGGTAGTAGGGATTCGTTTGTATCACATCCTGCAGATGTGATATCAATATAACCCCTGAGGGTGGAAAGTTCTCGCGAGAGAACGTTTCTAGTTTGGGCTTCATAAAATAAACTCAGAGTGGGGGTATGGGGTGTTTCACTGGTGCCGTAACCAGGATTTTTATAATTGGAATTTTCATTTAAAAAGGTATAAACTACGACGAGTAGGAAGGGTAGGGGATGTTTCAAATCATTTCATCAGGTTTCTGAATTTTGAAGAGGAATGCAGTAAATCCAGTACCTAACTTCATTTCTTTTACATATATAGCTTCTTTATAGGATACCTGATAAATCATATAGAAGTAATAAAAGTATACAAAAATTTTTTATAGTTTGGTCTATATAGTCGATAATACGCCCCAAGAAAAACATCGTCAATTACTCCTAATTCTAATATCTCATTATGGCTACTGGAATGATGCATCCAAATTTGGAAATATATTTATTAGTAGAAATACCCATACTTTGAGGCCCCATTCTTTGTTTTTACAATTACTATACTGTTAATTTTTATTTCGTCCTTCTTAGGAAGGAGCTGTAGATCATCTAAGCTAATTTGAAACAGTGAATTTTTGCCGCGTTTGACTGTAGTAGAAACGAGTAACTAATATTTTTATAATAATAAGAACATATTTAATAAACCCATTTAATTAATTTAGCTCAGAATTCAGTAATATTCTGGAAAGTTGGACAATAAGAGGATCGATTATAAATTAAAATATGGTACAGCAGCAAAATCCCTGGAAAAATTCAGACTCCTTGGGGCCTGGCGATGTCATGAGGAAGAAGGACACTGCTGTTTAGGACCTACTAATTTCCGCATACTCAGGTGTTGTCGGGGAGATAACCAAGACAATGCTAATAATTGAGTGTTGTAACAATAAATAATTTAATGTTGACCTCCATTTGAATGTTAAATATTCAGCGAAATCTCAGCAGGAGTAGGGAAATCCATTCCAATAAGGAAGCCAATCCTAGACCGAATTGTTCCGGCGCAAAATCTTCGTTGGCCATTTACTACCAGAAAAGATAAATGCTAATTAATGTTCCAACTAGGATCACTAAGTATGTACGTTCAAACCGGTAGCTTTCCACGGGAAAATCTATTATTTAAGAACCGCGGACGAAAAGATTTAATTTCCATTTTATTTAGGGCAAGCAACGTATTCGATTAGGTGGAAATAAATATGCAAGACCCATCTGCTTTCATAATAGAACAGGAAAGGATTTAGGATGAGTATTTTGCATGGTAGTTCATAAATAAGTAATCAGGGATTGGGCATGAACATGTGGCCATGCATAATTACAGACTTTAGTGTAGCGTCAGGTGTTACATAGTTATTTCTATCTGTACAAGTATATACTGTGTGTTGAACAACAGCGTATTTATTTTCTTTTATTGGTTTCCAAATATGTTACAATCTACAATTATAATAGAGTAGATATTAATTAATAAGTATGTACGAGTACACACAGTTGCTTTTATACAATTCCATTTTTCTACTTAGTCATGATGACTATTATTGTAATGGACACTAACTAGGCACTTTCATAATGAGTCTATGATGAGTCTGCAGTTTAATCTTCTAGTGGTCCTAATCGATGTTATAACGTTCTTCCCAAGTATGCTAGGGCGAGGCTGTAGTCTCTCTTCTGGCGCACCAATGTGGTTCTTCTTTAACATATAGTACCTGAGAGTCTGTGTATTGGTTCATGGTAAACCATTTGGCATTTAGTTGGGATCTTAGAATTTTCGATTGAAATCTCTGTATTATTTCGATATTTAAGGAGGAGGCAGTCCCCCATAATTCAATCCAATATATTCACATGGGCTTAATTGTGATTATTCAGAGTTGATTAAAAATTCAGATCTTCTATTCAGCGTCCTGTATAGTTGTCTTAGTGTAATTCCAAGTCAGTGTTTTGTCTCTCTCTCTCTCTCTCTCTCTCTCTCTCTCTCCATAGGACATGCCTATCGGCGTCTCACGGTGGTACCGGCATGGACTACGGTTCGACTGAAATTCGGAGTGGAAGTCCTTTCGACATGCAGGGATGTATCCAGGACCCTGCTCGCCACGCTTCACTGCTGCTGACGCCCTTTTGATGTTCGTTCTTGTCATCCGTCTTTTTTGGGTCTTCATGGTCCTCGCGTGGACGGAGGCCCGGTCATGCGATAGGCTTGAGGCCTTTCTGCCGCTTTACGACTCCGTCGGTGTCTTCTAGCTCTTCTTTCATTTCCTAATACTTGGGCACTAACATGGGGACTCATTGTCACATATGGGCGTAGGCATGGCACTCTTCGTGGTGCCGAAGGTGGCAGGTGATCGCGCCCTAGTAATTGGAGTGGACATAGTAATTTCTTTCGCCTAGTGCTGCTTTTCTCTGGTGGCCTCCGGTCCTCGTCTGCTGCGTGGCATTCACTTCCGTCATATGGCGGCAATCCAAGGCACTAGAGCTCGCCAACCGACTCGTGACGTGGTCGGTGCGTCTAGTTGCAACCTCTGAGCAGTTTTCTCCCTCGATGGTTGTTCTAATGTCCTGAATAAGATAGGCAGTGAAACTCGCTTGACCACATGGTGACAAATGTTATCACCATGCATAGCAATGAAACTTTATTCCTGAACCAATTTGTGGAGATAACCACAAGGTTTGAAAGGCTGAAAGGTCCAGATTTCGTTGTCATTTTTGCTGCTACATTTCGCTGCTTCCTAGATTCTAATCCTAAACGTCTCGAAGCACTGGTATTAACTGACCCAGCAATTCTGTATATATCCGCTTGGGAAAACGACCGTTAAGAATTTGCAACGTCAAAGAAGTGACATAATTTTCCTCCTAGCATTGTGATTGGCTACAACTCTTGGTCCTGGGGTGCTTTTTTGACGTCTATAAATTAAATCAAGATACGCGCGCATGAGAGTAGGATGTGTATAAAGGAAGTACTGTATCATCTACTTACATTAATGTTAGATATCTACGTAATACGTAATGTAAAGTGAAAGTTATTTGACCAGGACATTAGGTTCATGTGCAAAATAGTTGAAAATTAATTTTCTCGAAAACTGTATCTGACCCCCAAAAACTGAATCCAGATTCTGGTTCACCAAAAATAGGGAGGTAGCAATATTTCCGTGAAGATTAGAGAGATTTACGCAAAAGTAAATAATTACCATAGTCACTACTACTTTCACTGTTTAGATTACTAAGAAGGTTGCCTTTTAACTTTTCACAATCGACCAATAAACGGCGATACTGAGAGGTGACACCACTGTACTCGTGAATCTTGACGTTTGTTATTGCAAAGCCAATGGCAACTTAGAAATTGATCGAGTAGTGTATTGATAGTGAAAGCTTAAAATAATCTGTGTGCAAAAGTTTGTCCAAAAATTGAAATCACCCGTGAAGGTTTGCGGTGGATGATCTTTTATGATTTTAAGAAAGGCTTTGCTCAACAAAAATGCATAGAATCGCTTCGTACAACTTTTGGTAATGAAGCACCATCAAAGAAGCCTGTCTACAATTGGTTTGAAGAATTTTGTCATGATCGTGTGTCCGTCAGTGATGAATATTGTGAAGGTCGACCAAAATTGGCTGTCGTTCCAAAAACATTTATGCTGTGCGCAACATGACTAAAGAAGATCGCCATGTGACTTACAGACAGATAGAGGCGCCTTTTGGCATAACGAAGACTGCAATAAAATCTATTTTGCATTAACATTTAGCTGTGAGAATGATCTATTCCAGATGGATTCAGCATAATTTGACCGAAGCACAAAAAAGGCTCGTGTTGATTGATGTCAGGAAATACTGGAAAAATTCAACCGAGGACGTGCAAAATCCGTATACAACATTGTTACAGGAGATGAAACGTGAATATATTCATATGAATCGGAAATCCAACGACAGTTTACTGTTAGGTTGTTAGAAAATGAATCGAATCCCACTAAAGTGGTTCGTTCACGAATCACTTCCAAGAAAATGATCGCTTGTTTCTTCGGATGTACTGGACACATCGCAACTATTCCTCTAGAGAATCGAAAAACTGTTAATGCTGAATGGTATACAATAATTTGTTTGCCAATGGTCTTCGATGAAATACGGAAAAACAACAAAAAACGGCGCACAAAAAACATTCTTCATCACGAAAATGCCAGCTCTAATACAGCACGTCAAGCAACTGAATATTTGAAGGTGAAGAATATCGAATTAATGTCTCATTGTTCGTATTCATCAGATTTATCATCTAATGACTTTTACTTGTTCTCCAATGTCAAACAAAAGATTTATGGACTGCAATTTTCATCACCTCAAGAAGCTGTTGAAGCCATCCAAAACCATGTTTCTAGGATATCAACTTCAGAGTGGAGAAAATGTTTCCAGAATTGGTTTAAGCGTATGCAAAAATATATTAACCTGAAAGGCGAATATTTCGAAAATCAATAAAACACTTTGTTTCGAACTTGTTAGTTTCTTTTTCACTTTTTGTAAAAACTTAAAAGGCAGCCTCTATATGAATTTTAAATACTCCACTCGTGCACCACTTGCTGTGGCGTCTCATATATGGGGGACGAAGCATACACCTCAAAAGTGGAAGACAAGTAGATCCGTAAAATAATTATTTTTCACGGAAAAATTCTTTGCCAATATCAATTTCAGCAATACTATGTTAATACTGCATCAGGCGTCTAACACAAAAATATTATGACCACATGCATAACCATGAAGTGAAAACTTATTTCAATTCTCACAGATGGGTGTACACATTTCTGCCGTAATATAGGAAAACCTAGTGAGTCAAATATTTGACTAGAGTTATTAGATTTTGATGAAGACTCAGTTTATTAAATATAGCTACTGGTTTAGTTTGAAAAAATAGTAACAATATTTGCTAGGTTTTACAAAAAGTGTATTTTCAAATTAACATGCAGATATAAATTAAGCAACTCGACTCATTTTATTTTAACTGGGTTTAGAAATGTAGAAATGTAAGTAAATTATGAATGAAAAAACTGGCGTATCTACTTACTAAAATTAAAACCGAAATAGGAGAAAGTAACTTTATTAATTGCAAACTTTAACGCAAAAGAGCTAAATGTTCCTATAATTATTAACATAAGAAAATAGGTATGGCCTATTTTGTCAAGAACCACAAAACAAATAAAATGAACAGATATAATTCACAAGTTAATTTATAAAGGAAATCAACGTTCCGAAACGTTACACAAATCTGGTGCATTATCATTTGTCGGTAAGAATTGCCAAAACAGTTTGCGTCGTTGATCTTGAAAAGCTGGACATAATGACTGCAATATTCTTTCTTTTTTAGAAGTGTTTACTCCCTGAGGTACAGAAAACGGCGAAAGCAGAAGGAATTTCTGCATATCCACGCTGTATATCTTTTGATGATCATCCAAATTTGAATCTTTATCAGACTGATAATCCTTTCTGGCGATCGTGTATCTAATTTTGCGTTGTGTCATTTTGATGCAAGTCTCACAATCTTTAGTAGAACATGTTTTGTCATCTGATAGGCGACCTTCATACTTTAGACAAGTATCACATTCATCCTGCGAAGGACGATTAAATCCAATATTTTGTTTCTCAAATATTTTTCTGTATAGATCATATGAAATTGTATCATATGTGCCACAATAGTCTGTCCATAAATATTTTATCGTCAGTTCTGAACGAAGATAGTACCTATTAGGTGAATGCAGCAAATTATAATGTGACACAACTGGATGGAATTTTTCAATGTGGGATGTTACTAGCTTTTCTGTTTCTTCTTTTTTGCTTTGAAGTAATCCTATTGCAATCAATCCTCTTTCGTCTTCTACTTTGGTAAACCCATCATTACTATTTATCATTGAACTGAAATGGCTTGTAATCATACCATCAGTTTTTAATCCTAAAGTGTGCAAAAACATTGTATTGGATACTTGTAGTTTATGTCCATCATTATCACTATTCGATAATGCAAAGAAAACTCTTTAAAATTTATGGCCTTCTGACTTCTGTCCTTTATTTTATTTTGCGTTATGTATGCTTCTACAAAAAGCCTTCTTCCTCCAAAAATTGATTTTACAAAAGTTTTTTCTAATTTCTTCTCTTGAAACGTCATCAATTTTTTGATAACAGTTTTGTCTACACTTATTAGTACAAGGAGGTAGCAAGCCATGTTTTCTATTATTATTTAACGATTTGTTTTTGAGTTCTCCTTTTCCTTTTAATTCTTTTATAACATTGACTATCATTTCTTTTAGCAATGAGCTAAAAATGTTATTTATTTTTTCATGATTAGAATCATGAAAGTCTTGTATATTTTCACATTGTCCTTCAGCTCCAGCGATAGACACTAATATTGAATAAAATGAAGGGGTGCGGCGGTGCAAGAGGGGTGGTTACCGTTTCTTGTCGTCGTAGGATGTTAACGTCTTTACTACTTGTTGATTGTGGGGTTTGACAATTAATACGTGACCAGTTACTACTAATATTCCTATATTACACATAAGCACTGAACTTAACACAATTAATAGAATATATATTGGTAAAATATATAATAGATTGCATGCAGCGTATCGTACAACAGCTCGATGTGAGAACAATTTATAGAATGACATATGACATGTGTTCTGTGGGATGACCACAGGCTACTGTGTGTAAACGAGCACACTCCATGCATAGTTCTAGCTTCCAAAAATATAGATGTCGCGCTACAATTATTATTATTTAAAACCTCAGCCTCCTGACAGGGAATTTTGATTTTCTTTTAGTATTTTGGTTATCTTCGTCACATAAATCGTCAAGATTGGAAAACTGTATAAACTTTTTTTTATATCCCAACAGAGGTATAATCTGGATCTTTATCACTATCGTCAAAGTCAGAATAAATTTTATTATCACCATCTGAAGGCAAATAATCATGAACGGGAGTCGATACCCTTAAAATATAAATAAATTATCTGTCATATACGTGATGTAATTATAACTTTATTTTTAATAACATACAACTAAACAAACTAAACAACAATATAACTAATCTACTTTTAACATTATTTTACTAGACCTATTTAGGCACATTTGCACTATTTTTCTTGACCGACATTCCATAATATTAAAACTAACATAATAACTTTTACACGCGTGCACTCCACTCAGTGGTCCAAACTCAACTGAGAATAATAAAGTAAAATAGAGTAACTCCGACGTACTATATAAATCTGTTAACGAGAAATAGAAACAAATAACAAAAAAATGTGTAAAACCTAGTAACTTGAATTTTAAAGAAGTAAAATGCTCTATTTCTTATACTTACTAGAAAACAGCATGCACAAATAGCCTCTATTTAGAGGGATAGCAGCGCGGAAACAATTCTTATAGGGTAATTTTGGCGCGCCAAATTCAAAAATTGATAATTATTCAAAACCTAGTAACTCGACTTACTAGGTTTTACTATAACACGGCAGATTTACATATCGCTCAGAGTTTCCGTTAATACGTTAATAATTAACAATTTCTTGTGTGCACTTGATCTTAAGGTATTGCCTCGTTTATCATATAATCCGATGTAATAAGCTTTGTTTTAATCAAACATGTTGCGCGGCTTGGGTACCTGGGATATACGTGTGCACGTGAATACATATTATAATTTAACGGAATTCTAAGCCACGGTAAACTGAATAATGGGGAGTACATACGGAGAAACAACACTCTCTGCCGTAATACGTAATGGTCTTAGGTGGTGCGGAAAATAACGGGCTCGGCAAGGGGTAAATATCGGAACGGTGGATATAATAGATCAACGGTGGAATGAGGAACGCGAAGGAGGGACGAACGTATACGAGGCAGTTGTATCTGGTGTGTAATTTCAAAGGGTTATTTTCCTCATCAAAAGTTATTCAGCGTTATTTCCTGCTGATTCGTTCTTATTTTAGGATTACATATTATATAATTCTGTATTTGATGCATGTTGCTTTGTACTATTGCGTATTTTGTGTTGCCAGGTTAGTAGTATAGCAAAGCGAGTACGGACTTACCCTCGGATTTGTCCGCGGACATTTGATGCGGATGGCATGTGGTCATTGTTGATCTGAAGAACTCTTGGCGCAGGTGTAAAATAGGTGTGTATCGGTTTAAAACAGGTATGGTAACCTGTTTAATGATGTCATGTTTTTTTCCTAATACTACCATACCTGTTTTAAACTGATACACACCTGTTTTATACCTGTACAGACCTGTTTTATACCTGTGCCAAGAGTTCTTCAGATCAACAATGACCACATGCCATCCGCATCAAATGTCCGCGGACAAATCCCAGGGTGAGCCCGTACCCGCTTTGCTATACTACTCAGGTTATCAAAATTATATTGGGGAGACGAGGTCATAGACTTTACAATAATTTCTACAATCGAGAAAATCGTGCATTTATGTCAATACCTTTTGTTAAAATCAGTAAAAATTTTTGAAGTTTGTCGAATTTCTACAGTATAATGTTTATGTAAAATAAAAATTATTTTCTACAAATTAAATTATATTAAACATGAAATTTTGTTTGATTACACTGGGAAACAATATGCTTGGTATATTCTGTGGTTTACACAGGATAGCAATATATTTGGTGGTATCTGAGTACTCTATTACCCTAATTTGACATTATATCTTAATTTTTTCTAAATTAGCTACGTTTGTTAAAATAATGGATACTCCTGAAATTTAGAAAATGGTTGGCGGCTTTTCGTGGATAGTTCTAGGAAAACGCTTGAAATGTATATTATTGCACAATGAAAATGGGGTTGCGTCAATTTCAATCCATCATTCAACAAAACTTATAGAACAATATGAAAATATTAAGTTGGTATTAGACAAATTTACTTATTCTCAGCTTAAGTGGATTGTTTATGTCGATATAAAAATGGTCACAATACTTCTTGGATAGCAAAGTGGATATACCAAATATCCTTGTCTGTTCATGGAAGAGTCTAGCAAAAGAATTGTATTGGCAACAAACTATTTGACCTTTGAGAGACTCTATGATCATTGGAAAAGCTAACATTGTTCACGAGCTATTAATAAAAATAGCTATTAATAAAAATATTGCCACCTATTCACATCACACTAGGTTTAATGAAATAGTTGTAAAAGCACTGAGCAAGTCAGGCAACTGTTATAAATATATTTACCAAATATTTCCAGCACTAAGTATGGACAAATTAAAAGCAGGGATTTTTAACGGTCCACAATTTCGAAAATTAGTAAAAGGTTAAAATTTTAATATATATATGAATGTTGTAGAATCTGATGCATGGTTTAGTTATGTATACGTAATTAAAAATTGTTTGGTTGATTATTGAGACAAGTGACTACCGAGAACTACTATGTAGTACTAACTAGTACATACTAGTTAGTACTACATGAGTAGTAGTAGATACTAAAATGTTCTGAAAAATTGGGAGCCAATACGAGCATTAACTTACATTTTTTGCATAGTCACTTAGACAAATTTTCTTCTATCTTAAAAGATATAGTGAGGAACAAGGCGAACGCTTTCATCAGGATATCCAAATAATTAAAGAAAGGTATCAAGAGAGGTGGGATCGTCACATGATAGCCGATTACCGTTGGAGTCTGCAGAGGGACTATTCACAGCAAAAATATAAAAGAATATCGTGCAAAAATCTTTTCTATGATTTTTAACATTTTCTGCATTAATTATTACTTATTTTCTTGTTAGATTTATACCTATAAAAAAATCAAAATATTAGAAATAGCTTATTTTATTTAGTTTTTCTTGCTTCGCTTTAATATTTAAGCTTATTTCAGAAGGTATAACCAGTCAAGAAAAAACAATGCCATTTTCAGAATCAAGGACAGTAATATATCCAAATTGACAATGCAACAAGTAGACATAATGTATTTATTATATCCATAATTACGTAATTCATCGATTTTCTTCTCTTAAATGGTAGAGTTGAGGACCCACGTTGTACAACATTTTTTGTCTGTTAGATCCAAGCTGCTAACTGTTAAACTTTTGTACCCTGTTATACATAAATCTATACCCCGTATATTATATATGATTATTCAATATGTATAGTCGACGCATTGTGTTTCACTGGTCTCTCCCAATTGATATAATTAGATCGTTTTTTTCTTGATTTTAATATTTCAATTACTAACTTATGTTATAGTTATGATCTTTTCGGTTTACTCTATCGCTGACTCTAATAGTTCTTGAATAACTTATTGAATACTGTATCAAATGAAGCAATAAACTTTATTCGAGAAAAATAAGCAGTGAGAAATTAATTACCAAAGACTCTGTAAGAAAAGTTAGATGGTACAATGTGATGGGGATGTACTATTTAATTTAGAATAAACCTATTCCCGAGAATTTTGAAACCTATACGTGGGTAACAAATGTCATAAATTGCGTTGTTTTACATGATACGAAATATATTACCCAGACTGATAGAGTTGAAGTGGGCTGACAGAGTTGGTAAGATGCACATTTTGCTTTAATAATTTTAGAAAGTGAGATGGTTGGCGTTTACTTCGTGGAGAAAGCTTTATTACAACCAACGACATACGGAGTGTCATATTTTCAATTTTCCAATCCAACTCAGTGGGTGAAAACCGTAATGCACACTGATTTTTAACGTCTCCGTCGATATCTAAATTTAAATGCTTTTGTCTACGTCTAATTTACCTTTCCAAAGGAAATAATGAGGGTGGGTAGTTTTGAAATTAAAGTACTATATTATCCCTAGTTAAATAAAAGGACTTGGACCTCTTGGCTTCCGTTTTAATTATACAACGGCTTTCTCCCTCGGGGGGCCGTCACGCCTAGATCTTGAAGTGCAAATGTGTGTAAGTCGGGCAAATAAGTTGTGTTTATTTATGCAATTCGGTGTTGTGCAGGCAAGACTCAGTTAATTTTCCGCTCCAAAGGGCAGCGATATGGCAAGCGCCGACTCCCGTTGTCTTCTCCGTTTCAGCAATTTTATTGAATTAAATCTACGAAACTGGTCCGACTAATTAGATAAGAACGGAAAATGTATTTAATTTAATTAATCTGCCGGCTATAAATTGGGAATAAATGATTTCGAGAGGGGTGCGTCTGTATCGCTGAATTAACGGAATTTGATTGAACAACTTATTTTAGAAGACTAAGGGCGATACCAAAAAGGGTTGAAAATTGTATTTCGTGAACTGGAGGGCAACTGTAAAGACATAAAATGATGATTTTCTACTGATGAGGTTTACATTTTAATACCCAAGTACAGGGTGGGACAGAGCAACTTGCTTATTTCAATTCAGTTCAGTTCAGAAATTCAATTTATAAAAAATAATGCAGATATATATTTTATTCTTCGAACAGCATCAAGTACAACATTTATATTTTATGTTTACATAGTTCTAAAGATAAAACAGGCAGGTGGGGTCCATTATTCTCAATACACTGCGTTAATTGAACTCGGAAGTTTCGTTCAACCCTTTCCAGCATATCGACGGGTATGTTGGCGATGGGAAGTTATTCGACGTGAGCCTCATCACTGAAGAATACAAAGTGTGTCGTGAAACATGTCAAGAAGCGCCTTACATGTATTTCCTCGAGCAACAAAATCGCGTGAATTAAGTTCCTGCACTACAGCCAATTTATAGGGATGAAATTTTAGCTCTTGATGAAGGATTCGCCTCAAAGAACGAGCTGAGGGGATCGCAAAACAGAAAGCCTTACCATGTCAAAGCTTTGGGGTGACCTTGCTGTTCGTGGAAGCCGAGGTCTTTTTTTCCCTCAGATCACTAATTTCCCTCAACTTGTTTACCCATGAAACAATCCACTGCCGGCCAGAAATACGACCACGGGACGCAATATTGCAATGGGTACGGAATGCACGTTGCGTGGCGATGATTAAGCGACCGTTAGAAAAGTATGCCTCGATAGCGAATGCACGCTCCACCTTCATCCGCTCCATGATGCTAACTAAACCAAGCGAAGCTACTACTTTAAACTCCACCCTCTCGAATGTGCCTATCCCCACCCTCCTAGGAGCAGCCATCGCTTCAGAGCGCCAAATTGAAGTAAGCAAGTTGCTCTGCCCCACCATATATAATACAACATTGTGTTGATGATACTATAAATATAAATAGTTTTTTAGTTCCAATATTTCAGTATCAAGAAGTCAAACCAAGTGAGCATTTTTTGTTTTGATATGGAGCCAAAATAATTAACGCAGGTGATAACAAACAAGTGGAGGACAACAAACATCTTCTGTTTCATAATTTTAAGTAAGAGCTTTTCACGATAAAACCCACGTAGTAATAGACTCAAGATAACTTGCTGTAAGACTCCTTCTCAAATACGTTTGTGCAAGACTCTCTGATAAACTCTTACCTTCTGATAAGAGCAAATAATATTGATTGGTTAAGCCACAATCAACTTCGGTACAACGAATTGCCTTGTTCTTGCATGAATCCTAATAACAAAATTTATTGTTATGCAGCCCATCACCCTACAAATGCTGTAATATACTTTTTATAGAAGGAACATGTACGAAAATTTGTTCATTCAAAAAGGTGTAGGATATTTTCAACAGTTAGTTTATTTGACTTATTTGTGTTAATGTAACTTTTTTATTTTATGTTAAAACTACTAAGTCTTTAGGATTTATAACACATTTTCACGTTACTGTCGATGTCAATGTGATAGAACGATTTCGAAAGGGTAATATTGGATAAGATGGGTCAGTATATTACAAGTTAAGGCAGATATTTGTATGTACAGCTCACCAAGAATAGGAGCAAGTCTGAAAACTGCGACATCGGTGTGCAGACACCCACGAGGTGTGCAGTAAATAGCCTAGACTTTACTCAGTAGAACTGAGACCTTTTCAGAGTGAATATCGATGAATACACAGTTCACAGCACAGAAAATATATGGAGATCGATCTGGCCACGCGTACCGTGCACCATTTTCACTCCGAATCCGGCCTCACCCTTTCTTCTACGCATACCAATTCAATTTAAAAGTTTGTTTACCTATTTACTGTATTTATATTTTTGTGGTTATATTATTTATGATTGCAGATGTATTATCTATAATGCAATATTACATCTACGCATACCTAGAGGATTTCACACTTTTTCCTATTCTTAACGAGCAGTATATGAATTATAGACATTTTCATAATAATGGATACAAGAATACCATCTGCATATATATGTACGCAGAAGTTGAAGTTGTCTCCTTCCACCATTAATAAAGAAAGCGCGTACGGAAAAGGAGAAATAAAAATAGGACGATTTAAAGTCAAAGGCGCACTCCGCCAATAAAGAGCTGCAACACAAAGAGGGGCCGAGAGCAGTTCTCGTAATAACTAGTCACGTAGGTCCGAGCGGTTTAAAAAATCTATAAATTGGACCACTTGATTCGCCTTGACATCTGAGTAAATTCCAAACGAATGTTCTTTGGTGAATAAAATATCAGGCTACTTTGGTCCTGCAGTTCAATCACTGTCCGACGTACTACAGAAATGTAGCAGCTCGAACGTGACTTGATTATGCTAGCCGGCACAAAGGACACCTTCCGAGGACGCCGTCTCCTGAATTCAATATTCACCATGCCGAACGATACAAATCCCGCTGAGAGAAAATACGTTTTATTGGCGACACATGCGAATAGTACTTCGGACCAATACAGAAAAGTGAGTATACTAAGACATTCGCATCTTAAGAAAAATTTGTTAAGCCAGAAATTTCCTATAATTTATAAAATATGTGCAGCATGGTGATAAATTTTCGTCTTATGTTGACATTTTCTTATTAAATATTTTTTTTACTCCACATAATGGCGACATAGATCAATCAATTTAATAGGAAATAAGTGTAGTCGATCGTATCCAGCAACTTATTAAATTAATTAGATACAATGAAATCGAAGAGGAAGTATAGTAGTTTAACTTAAGTAGGCATCAGAAGTTAATCCCATTAGTGCCAGAATGTTGGAAGAACTACCAAAAGAGGGCATAAGACTGCTTATGTATTTATACCAAGCAATACTTAAGTCAGGTGATTGGCTGAGATCATTGCACATCGCGCAATCATTAATGATTAGGTATCATTAATCATTAAGCTCGGCAAAGATGTAACTAATGTTACATCCTACCGTCGCATAAGTTTGCTCTCAACGATATCAAAATTACTCTCAAGAAACTGATCCTTAAACGATTCAATTCAGATACCAATGCTAAGGACTGGATCTCAGATCATTAATTTGGATTTAGCTTGTCATATTCCTTACATAACAGAATTGTAGACGTCATCAGCAAGTCGATGGAAGTCGCCAGTATTGTATTGTAGTATTCATAGATGTATGGCAGGCTTTTGACAAAATCTGGCATCCAGACCTACTATTCAGAATCAAAAGAACTCTGCTCAATAAGTACTGTAACTTACTGAAATCACATCTCAACCAAAAATAATTCTTAAAAAGAGTTTGTGGAAGAATTTCCAACTCTCTTCAAATCGACTCGGGCGTGCCATAAGGAAGTATACTTGGCCCTCATCTATATGTACTATATACATCTGATTTAAGAACTTCAAGGACAGATATGTAACTACTGGAACATTCGCTGATGACGCTGTCTTATTATTTAGAGATACAGATCCCAATATTGCAACACACAATCTCCAATATCATCTAGAAACATAGGAACAGTTGAGAAGTGGTTATAAAGTGGAAGATAAATAATGTAAATGGGTCCAAATCTTCTCATATGATATTTGTCATTAGAACCGAGCATTGCTTTGCAATTCATCTCAACCAGGAAACTGTACCTCAAGTAAAAACCACTCAATACCTTAGTCTCCAGTTAGATAATAAAAGTACCTAGAAGAAACACATATCGAAACATAAAAATTAAAGAAATGAACTGGTTGATTTGACGAAAGTGCAAATAATCAATATAGTACTCAATAGAAAATAAACTGCTTCTATATAA
This sequence comes from Rosalia funebris, assembly GCA_037954035.1. Classification (NCBI taxonomy): domain Eukaryota; kingdom Metazoa; phylum Arthropoda; class Insecta; order Coleoptera; family Cerambycidae; genus Rosalia; species Rosalia funebris. The sequence goes on from JAZFAV010000006.1 coordinate 10,667,198, forward strand.
AACAATAATTACACACATTTGAATAGAAATCTGGGGCTGTGCAACTAAATCATAAATTACTATAATGCAAAAGTCTCAATGGAAGTTTCTTTGTACCATAGCAGATGCAAATCACAAGGTACATACAGACTTGAATATCCCCTATGTAAGCGAAGCCATCAAATACCTAATCTTTAATCACAATCTAAAATTCAAAGCACATCCCAACCGCCTCCTAGAAACATAATAATCAGAGAATCAAAGATTAAAAAGATGTTGGCTAGCAGACTTAAATAGAGACTGAGGCGACTTCGTCGAAATTTTCACCTCTGTAAGTCATCAGTGCATCTACTCCTTGTGCAAGTTAACACATTAGTTTAAAGATTGCATCATATCTGACTGCTAATAAAGTATTAAGAAAATTTCTTTTTTTTTAAACACGTCGACATTGCTTTCAAGAAGACCACTTACTATTTATGGAATAGATACTTTTTCTGGGGAAGAAATAGAAATATAATTTTGTTTTATTTGCTGATGATCCAAAAATATGTTATGCTGTCAACTCTGATAAAGATTGCATGTTTAACATCAATTAGAAAATATTGAAATCTACTCTAGAACTAATCGGCTTTAACTAAATATTAAAAAATGTAAAATCGTATTCTATAAAGAAAGAAGAGCTTGAAGTTGATTATAAAATAGATAGCGTAAAACTTTGAGGTGGTGAAATACTTTTGTTTTTTCGTTTATTATTCTTATTTGCGCCTTCATATATATATATATATATATATATATATATATATATATATATATATATATATATATATATATGATTCTCTTTGCCCGACTTGGTAATCCGTTTTACCCATATGGGTCGAGCAAAAGGAATTTTTGACACAACACAAATCCACACATAAATGAAACTGTATCATTATTAAATATTGGGATTTATAGTAGAACTTTCAGAATACTGAAACACTCTTATTAGTATATTATTCATTCATATGATCGAAGGTGGAACATTATCTGGCATCGTTACAGTTATCTGATATCGTATTACAATAATAAAAAACTCCAAACAGAGCTGTGCATAGAAAGTTTTTAAAACCTTTGCACAATCAAATGAATGGATTTTATCCAGAATAATATTTTGATAATCAATGATTGCTTAATATTTTTGAGTACTATCTTTATATATTAGACGTGTTTTACATAATATCAATTTTATTTACACATTAATTCATAATAAGATAGATGCACTAGTCTGTTAAGTGAATTTTATTTCCGTATCCAACGAAGTATATATGGATAAGTCGATATTTTTAACCTATCAATGGCTAGACCTAGTGGAATTTTACGATCACCATTATACACATTGCGCAGCAACTTGAATAATTTTTATCTGTTTGGTAATATATATCATTTAACTTTAACAGAGTTACTAGACATTACAAAATGAGATTTTATAATGTCTAGTAACACAGTGGCTTATTATAATGTCTATACATAAGCTGTTTCATGTAGTTTTCCTTATTGTAATTCAAAAATAAAACAAAACATATATTAAGCTAAATTGTAATCTGTAGATAATCTAGGATTGCATTATCGGTTTTTATGTTTAGTTTGGCATTTTGTTGTTAGCAAGGAATAGGATATCGTTTTATAAATAGTTTTATTTATTATTTTTCTTTAAATTGCCTGTTATTAAATTTTTATAATTTGTTGGGCAATAAACTTAAATACATAATTTAACCTTCTGTCGGGTCCAGTGTCAATTCAAACATATTCGGGCGCAATGCATCTGAGAGTTCTCATAATCAAATCTTACGCAATTTAGATTTTAATGAGGTGGAGACTTAATTAAACGCTTACTTCAATTAATATAATACAATAATAAATATATCACACTAATTTTTTATGGCAATTATAAAATTTATATAATGGAACTCATTTAATGCTGTAAAAAATAAGTTGGGAATTTTTTTTATAGGAGAATCAGCTAAGTCTCCTTCTGTTTTAAGGATAAAACACAAACATAAATTAATATAGAACTATATTTTGAATACAGAAAACAAACCACCTATCTTTTCATGCAAAAGTCATAAAGTTAGAGGAAGGGCGGGCAAACCGGATATACGAGGCATAAAGGATCATTACAAAATATTTTTAGAAGATAATTTATCACTATTGGCAACATTGTCAGGGTATTCAGCGCCATTTGTCGACATAATTCATGTTGCTTCGAGGGCCAGCATCAATTAAAGGTAAACATAATAAATATCTTGTGTTTTAACTAATTTAAAATACTAAAATAGGCTATAGGTGAAGTAGTTGTAGTAGGTTTTATAATTGCATGATATTATTAATAGATACACGCTTGGTTTCACTAGGATTTCAGCTATAATTTAGTTAGGTTATGTAAACCGTAAATTTTAAATGTAAATAAGTTCCATTCCGGGCAAAACGGATCGGGCAAAAGGAATCAAGATCATTTTTGCCCGAATTATATGATCCGTTTTGCCCGATAGAAAGTTTCTTGAACTGTTTCTTTAACAGATGGTGTTCAGTTATAAAACAACGACATAAAGGGGTATTGGATGGGATGAAGAAAAAATGTCATCTGCTTTGAGAGCAATAGAAAACAAAGAAATTAGCTTACGCCAAGCTAGCACAACTTTTAAAATACCATTTACGACCTTACAACGTCACAGTAAATCTGGCAAAACAAAACAGAAATTGAGAAGGTTTAGACAAGTATTTACAGAGGAGGAAGAAATGGAATTCTTTAACCACATTAAGGACTTGGATGCTAGATTTTATGGCTTAACAAAGAGAGGGCTCTGTGAGTTAGCATACCAGTACGCGGAAACGAATAATATTACTCATCCGTTCAGAAATGGCTCTGCAGGCTACCAATGGTACAGGAATTTTATGCAGAGATACCCGTATTTGAGATTGCGCACACCTGAACCGACAAGCATTGCGCGAGCAAGGGGCTTTAAAAAAATTCAGGTGGGCAGATTTTTTGATAATTTGAAGGCAGTTAAAAAAAACACAATATTTCTATAGATAACATCTACAACGTAGATGAAACTGGTATACAGACCTCCAGTAAAAGGCCTCCAAAAGTGCTGTCACTGTTAGGAAAAAAGCAAGTAGGATCTGTTTCTTCCAGTGAAAAGAGAACACTAATAACCGCTTTATTTTGTTGCTCGGCTACTGGCAAATTTATTCCCTCTGCCTTAGTATTCCCAAGAGAAAAGAAGAACCCTAGATATTTGCAAGGGACTCCTCCGGGTACATTACAGTTGGTGACTGAGAGCGGCTAGATCACCGCAGAGACTTTCTTGGAGTGGTTGCAATTTTTCATAGCAAGTGTTCGACCTAGCGAGGAGCAAAAATGCTTATTATTAATTCTAGACAATCATACTTCACACCGAAGTCTGAATGTGATGGAATGTGCCAGTAGCAATCATGTCGTAATGTTATCAGTACCACCTCATAGTACACATAAATTACAACCCCTGGATGTGTCCGTGTACTGACCTTTTGGTGCTTATTTTCAGTCTCCTCTATCGATAAATGGCAAAAGACTCATCAAGACTCAGATCAGACTTATCATAAAATGTAACATGCAAGTTACATTTTACGATATAGGTTTAATCTTTTGCGAAGCGTATTTGAAGTCAGCTACACCAAAAAATGCCATTAAGGGCTTCGAGAAAACAGGCATTTCTAGCTGCAACATTGATGTGTTTGATGAAGTTAAAGTGTTATCCTCCATGGTGACTGATAATTCCATTAGTGAAGATGTGACCACTAGAACAAGCATTGATATAAATTCACTGGGAACTGATTCTGATTATTCCATAAATCGACCAGAGCAAAGAACACCTCCTTCCGTACCCACTGAAAACATTTGTTTGTCTGAAGGACATAATCCAAAACCCGATAGTCCTCAAGAAATGGTTTCTTTAAGAACCTCTAATACACAAATATGCCAACCTATGAGTTCTGCAAAGAAAATAAAAATTATCGATATACATATTTTACCGAAATGCGATCGCGGTTCTTCACAATGCAAAAGAAATACTCAGAAATCCTCACATCAACTCCTGTGAAGGAAGAAATAAAAGCTTCCATTAAAAATAAAGTTAATTTGAAGGCACAAAACACAGTCAAAAAAAATATTAGTAGAGGAAAACGAAAAGTTGAAAAAGACCTGCAACCCCCTAAAATGCCTAGACCACCATCCCCTGCAAAAACTTGTCCTGAAGAGCAGTCAGTAGAGTGTGTTTTATGTGGAGATACTTTTGGTAACTCCCAACCTGGCGAGAATTGGATTCAATGCAATTTATGCAGCGGATGGGCACATGCTCTCTGCTCGGACTATAAAACGGGAGTTTATATTTGCGACTATTGCAAGGCTGATGTACTTAGTAAGAGAAAATAAGTAGATTTGTATGTTAAAAATATATTTTAATACCCACTTACCTACCTTATATTATTTTAAATGATGTTTATTTACATTAGAATAGGTAGGCAGAAGCTATTTTTTATTTTTTAATATGATACTGTTATATGCTGTTCATACTAAAAAAATATAAAAAGTTTTTTCGTTTATTATTCTTATTTGCGCCTTCATATATATATATATATATATATATATATATATATATATATATATATATATATGATTCTTTTTGCCCGACTTGGTGATCCGTTTTACCCATATGGGTCGAGCAAAAGGAATCGAAGGCATACTTCCATTTTCATTAAAATATCTTTTTCTTTATTGCGAAATTATTCAAAAAGTATTTTTGATATTATACTTAGATTGTTGATAGATATCATAGTCTTTGTTATTTATATAAATTCCAAAAATTGGCTTCAGCAAGCGACCTCAAACTAAAGTGATCCTTGCTGCCCGCCTTTCCCCTATACATAAAAACATATTGGCCATGAATTACAAAGAAAAATTATAAGTAACTGCCTATTTTAAGTGTAAAGAATTATAAATCCTCTTAATCATTTTAGCACATTCCAAACAAAAATTAACGTCACGCTGTTGGTAACGATATTTAGAATAAGCCAATAATTTGACACCTAAATGTGTTAATTTTGAATAATAATACCATGAGAAGCCAGAATAAATAAGTGTAGAGATCCCAAAAAATACTATTAATATAAATAATAAAAAAAATCTAACAAAATATAAAAGTGAAAATAATGACGTAATCAGACGCAATATATCTAACAGATTTGGATGGCCCATACAAGGCCAGGGAATTCACTAAAGAAATCGTCACCATATCAAGAAGAATGATTTGGCGCTAGGAAGCTGTGAGGGAGTTCGAGTTAATATTCGTAATACACACGAAAGGGCAAAGAAAAATGTGAGTACCGGATCTCACAGATCGGATGCGCCCGACGGAGGATTATATTAAACTCTTCTTGTCATTGGGTTTCACCTTAACCATGATATTTCATCAACAATTAACTATAGTTACAGAGTAACACAATTACTTTCTCCCACAGCTTCCAAACTTCCACGAACATCAAATAAGTCGATACTTTTGAAGTAACTTGAAACCAATTACGGGTGAGCTGAACCGCCCCAGAGCCCCTGTTCGGTTTCTTATTTCCATCTTCGGCTATAAAATTTGACGACTGTAAAGAAAGTAGAACATAAGAAAACCGGTTAATTTTTATTATGCCATCAATAACATCCGGAACCAACTACGAACCATCCCTTGTTAACTTGAAAATAGGGCTTTGTATGCGCGACCGGAAATATTTATGTATGTAATTACAAGAAGAAGAAAACACATCCGGCGGAAGCCGTGTAATAAAAAGGAAAAATTCCATCTGCAAACAGTTCGCATTTGCGGTTACGGAGGTTGGATTTCGGAAGATAAATCATTTTCTCACAAGAGGCAGAGCGTGGCGAAAATACCGAGTCTAAAAAACTAATGCCTCATCCTAAGGAAAGCTCAATATATATCTGCTGCCACCAAAAATAGTCCGGGAATATTAGAATTTAAGGTGGCAATTCCCCCGCCATTGTTCCCTTTCTCTGTCTCTCTGAGAAATTAACAACGCTTCGTTTGGCTGATATCTTGTGGAATGTTATATGTTCTCTTGATTTATATCTAATAGGTTAGCGTGGAACTCTGGAAACACTTGAATTTACTTCCGATAAAGTTATAAAATTGAGGAAAAAGTTTGTCGTCAACATAAAGGAATTCGAGAATGTCATTAATAGTTACTCTACGCTTGAAAAAGTCTATTATCTGATTTAGTAAGTTGTGGCGGTTGAATTGACGGCTATAAACTTTGTTGAAATAACTCGAAATTTATATACACATAAATTTCTCAGCATGTTCAGATACAGTCCGGAACAATATTTGATAGGGGTAGACTAAACTACAGACTACAGACGTACTCATCGTCGTAAATAAGAAGGAAGGGACAGATCAAGTAGGAATATTTGTTATTTCTATCTAGGAGTCAATAATAAAAAAGCGATAATAATTGTATTTTGTTTTAAATCCATTTTTTCAAAACCTATGTTTTATTTGTCAGTATTAATTTTAAAGTTGTTTAGCTTAGAGTATGTATCTAAACCCTTTAGTTAGTGTTTAAACTCTACTTCAAAATCATCTGCTAATACTAAATCATCGACATACATCAAAAAACATATTTTAATGTTGAATACTACTGTTTACCTTTTAGTCATGCTCTGTTTTGTTTAGGCTTATGACTTACCATTGTCGCTTAGCTTAGGAAATTTCGTTAATTCGTTATGATATTTAATAGTACTGCATCGATATAGCGAGAAACCATCGTCGATAGAAAAATGTATATGCTAGTAAACAGCGTTATATCAGAAAAACATAAAACTACTAATTTTGAAGAAAAGCCTTGTGTATCCTACTCAAATAAAATATAAGGGGAGAATGGAGTATTCGATGATTATGCACAAAAGCAGAAAGCTGATATTAAACAACTTTTCCTGAGATTTAAACATCCAGGCTGATGTTTACCAAATTGCGTACCAAAGCTTCTCAGGACATTATTTGATATCAAAATTTAAATCGTTTCATTTAAGTTTGATCCTAGGTCCACTAAATATTTTAGAATATACAGAACATATTTTATTAAGGGCTTGACAAGGAAGCTCTTGTTTATAATAAAACGTTTGAATAATTTATGTTAAATTGATTCGACTAGACCAGATGACTATTGAAAGATATTACTTTTCAGTACTCCACTATACGCGGAAAAGTAATGTAATGGTGTAAAGAAGAAGTGAAGAAAAAAAAAATTGTTTTGGGTTTATTTTCCGTTTTTCGGCCTAAAAGCCAAAAAAAATGGTTTTTAAAAAAATTTTGCTGACTGCGTGTCGTTGTCGTTGTCATTGTCGTCGGCATTTATTCTTGTTAGCACGATAACTCAACTAAATAGTGTCGTATCGATCGAGCTTTGACTGATTCTGATCTGGGACGTCTCCCAGACGACACCTATTGCTTTTGAGGTGGATAGAACACACTCTACCATGTACATGGGTCATGAGAAAGTACAATGGTGGAGTATTTGAGAATTATTTTTGTTAGCACGATCACTCAAGTAAATCGTGTCGGATCGATCGAGTTTCAACTTATTTTGATTAGGGACGTCTACCAGACAATATCTATTGGTTTTGAGGGGGATGGGACACACCCCACCCTGTCCATGGATCTTGAGAAAGCATGATGTTGGACTATTTGAAAAAAGTAAAACTGTCGCATAAAACACATAATCTGCATGTATGTGTTGGCTTTTTTTCTCGGCCACTCAATGTCAAGATAGAAATGTTCTACATGGCGAAAAGTCCGTTTTAAGGTTTTAAAACTGTTTCTTTATGATTTGATTAAATACTAAGAAATGCATTGTCCTAATTGAAGTGGTATATGATTCAACCAAGAGTTGCTCGTAGTCAGAAACTTAACTGAGACATATTGAGAATTAACGTTAGTCAATAAAATTTTTCGTTCTGCGCAATATTTACAGAAACATTTTTATTTTATAATTTGAATCTGCGAGAGAATGCAATATTTTATTTTTTTAAACATATCATTGACAAGCAATTAAACTATTTAGAATATTTTTCTATTGTTGATGATTCTTCTTTAACTAACCCCCAATTCTAGTAAATATTTTTAAGTTAAAATAGATGACATTGGCAATAACATAATTTATATTGCACTCAATTGCCCAATAGCCACGAACATTTTCTTTACCATATATTAACGAATCATTGACTAGAATTTGTACTGTTTCATAATATTGCTTATTACGGATTTACTTATATCAGAGTGTAGTATACCCCAGTTTCAAATGCGTAATTTAACATCATATGGAAATTTTGTTAAAATTCTACGCTATCACTACTAGATTACAGTAACAACATCTAGAATAAAAGTAAATACAGACATTTCGACGATATAGAGGATTGAATATTTATTGAAATGCCTGAAATACAACATATTCGACACAATATTAATATTGTCACATGGATAAAAATTTATAGAAATTATTTAAATTTAATGAGGTACCCAAAAGTATATATAGCAAAATCAAATGACACTGGGTTAGTAGGCAGCCAGAAGTCTGCTGCCTATGTATCATCGTCCCCAGCTTTACTGCCATGGATCCTTTTGCCATTAATAAAGTACCGGCCGTCTAGACCTTAGCAAATTTATTTATTTTAATTATTTGGTCATTTGCATTTCTGGTTTTAATAATTATTCCCCCAAATAAACGGTAGCTGGCGTACTTCATCAGGGCTATGTAACCAACATGTAATGGTGTTGTAAAAACTTTGGTAACATTCAATTTTAATCTTTTAAACAAAAAATGTCAATAGTGACATTTTAAAAGGTGGTCCAACCAAAACGCACGATGTTAATTGTAAATAAAACAAAAAGTTTTCAGAGAATTATCTTAATATTTTTTATTATGATAGAAGGATCTATGACAATTATGTGTGAAACAAAATATCGGCAAAATGCTCGCCACGGGTTCGGTGGCATAGCTCTATCCGATGGTCCATATTTTCAATGACTCTGAGACATAATTGAGGTTCAATGTCGTTAATGTGCCGAATTATCTCATCCTTAAGCTCTTGAATTGTTCTTGGCATATTGGCGTACACTTTCTCTTTTAAATATCCTTAAAGAAAGAAGTTCAACGGTGTCAAATCACATGATCGTGGCGGCCAATTAACATCGCCACGACGAGTGAGAAAACACGGCCATTGAATTTCTCGCGCAAAAGTGCCATTGTTTCGTTGGCTGTGTGGCAAATAGTACCATCCTGTTGGAACCACATATCGTCCAGGTCCATATCCTCAATTTCTGGCCACAAGAAGTCCGTTATCATCTCGCGATAGCAAACACCATTCACGGTAACTGCATGGCCGACCTCATTTTCGAAGAAGTACGGCCCGATGATACCGCCAGCCCATAAACCGCACCAAACAGTCACTCTTTGTGGATGCATCGGCTTTTCAACAATCACTCGTGGATTCTCAGTTGCCCAAATGTGGCAATTCTGCTTGTTAACGAATCCACTGAGGTGAAAGTGAGCCTCGTCGCTGAAGATGATTTTCTTTGTAAAGTCACCATTCACTTCTGTCTGTTCAACCAACCATTCGGCGTATTGACGACGCTTGAAATGGTCAGTAGGCTTCAGCTCTTGAGTCAATTGAACCTTGTAAGCGTGTAAATTCAAATCTTTATTCAAAATTCGCATCAATGATGTTCGTGAGATGTTCAATTGTTGGGCACGACGACGAGTCGAGGTTGACGGCTATTCTGCTACACTATCGCGAACAACAGCAATGTTTTCCGCAGAACGAAATGGGCGAGCATGCACAGGTGTTTTCATATTTCCTACAGACCCGATTTGCTGAAATTTGCGCATAATTCTCCCGATTGTGGACACATTTGGTCGATTATGCTGATCAAAAAAGTCACGAAGTGCACGAAATGCATTTTGATTTGAACGCCTATTTTCGAAAAAGGCTTCAACAAGCTCAATGCGTTGCTCAATTGTGTACCTCTCCATGGTTGAACTTGTCAAACACTAAAACTAAGAAATGCCAAATTAAGTTGGGCAAAGAACTTGACGTTAAGGTGTGACTCACAATTAACATCGTGCATTATGGTTGGACCACCCTTTATATTTTATATAATATTGAATCTTTATTGATTTGTAAAGTTGGTGAGTATGTTCCTATATTTTTTTACGATTCTGTCGTGTCGTTTAAAAATGGCGACCATTCAATTGTTAAAATTATTTTAAATTAATTTACAGTAAAAGAATAACTTTTTCTTGTTTTATCAGAAAGAAAAAGCAAACATAATCACACTAAGACAGTTCTAAAGTTTTATCGTTCAATTCTTGCCCTTACGTTAAGTTTCTTGGCCTGAGCTTGTTTTTATATCCATGGTGGAAAAAAATGCGATATCTCAATGTCGTTGGAATAGCAGTTTTGGTCATAGTAAGCTTAGACAAACCAACCACAAACAAAAGAATAACTTTTTCTTGTTTTATCAGAAATAAAAAGCAAACATAATCACACTAAGACAGTTCTAAAGTTTTATCACTCAATTCTTGCCCTTACGTTAAGTTTCTTGACCTGAGCTTGTTTTTATATCCATGGTGGAGAAAATGCGTTATCTCAATGTCGTTGGAATAGCAGTTTTGGTCATAGTAAGCTTAGACAAACCATACACAAATAAAAGAATAACTTTTTCTTGTTTTATCAGAAAAGAAAAGCAAACATAATCACACTAAGACAGTTCTAAAGCTTTATCGTTCAATTCTTGTCCTTACGTTAAGTTTCTTGACCTGAGCTTGTTTTTATATCCATGGTGGAAAAAATGCGTTATTTCAATGTCGTTGGAATAGCAGTTTTGGTCATAGCAAGCTTAGACAAACCAAACACAAACAAAATAATAACTTTTTCTTGCTTTATCAGAAAGGAAAAGCAAACATAATCACACTAAGACAGTTCTAAAGCTTTATCGTTCAATTCTTGCCCTTACGTAAAGTTTCTTGACCTGAGCTTGTTTTTATATCCATGGTGGAAAAAATGCGATATCTCAATGTCGTTGGAGTAGCAGTTTTGGTCATAGTAAGCTTACACAAACCAAACACAAACAAAAATAAAGGTGAGTATTGACAAGTGATAAGGTTGAACATTAGTAAGGTTTTACTGTAATTGCGTTATAATTTAAAAATTCTTTTTTTAATAAACCAAAAATATCGCTCAGTGAAAAATACCGTATTGAAACTCTTATGATGGTTGGTTACGGAGATCGTCACAGATCTCCGTAACCAACGTACGACGTACGTGGACTTTTCAGTCAAATTCGTCCAGACCGATAATGCTTGCTTTCTGATAAAACAAGAAAATGTTATTATTTTACTGGGAATTAATTCAAGATAATTTTCACAATTGAACGGTAGCCATTTTGAAACGACACGACAGAATCGCAAAAAAAAAAAATAGAAACATACTAAGCGAAATAAGAGCTTTCAAATGATGTATCATACGCCATATATTGTCATTTAAGAAAAATGTCGATGATGTCATATTTTTGACAGATGTCAATAAAAAACAAATGAATTCTAACGGAATGTGGAAACTGGAAGACTAAATCGACGTGTTCAAGCATATTCCATAAAACCTGAAGACTACGAAATTATTAGGGGTAGTCTATATTTTTTTCCACACTGTATAGTAAAGAATACAGTGCGCTTCTAAAGTTCTATAAACTTGATATTGGTACACTGTTAAACGTTTTAGGCACTGCTTCCTCAGTATCAAGATTTTTGCGACAGAAGTAAGGAAAATAGTAATTTTTCGAATACTATTCTGTGTTCACATTGAAAATAGATTATGGGTTAATAGGAGATAATAAAAGATAGAAGATTTTTAAAATAAAAGCTGAATGTTTACACCTCCCTCTTCCTAACAGTATAATATGCTATTGTAATATTCTTATTTTACCCATTCAAATATTTTGTGGAAAGTAACGCACATTTTCGATTTGAAAACCTCGATGATAGTAGGTTGCGTAAAGTTTACATTGGATTGTAAGTAGCCCCATAAGAATACATCTAAGGGTATTAAGTCTGGATCTCGAATAAACTACTCTATATTATCTCGTGACTTATCTCGGTGACCAGTCCACTTATTGGGATACTGTTTGTTGAGATAAACTCTTACTAGGCCATAATATAGTAGAGGAGCACCATTCTGTTGAAAATATATTTCCAGATTTCTAAATTTATCAGGGTTTTCCTCTAGAATCTGCAAAATTTCATCATTCTGCAGAATGTATAAATAAACCCTTTCCATTAAATTTCAATTAAAACAGATTCAACTATGTGGTTACCCAAGATTCCTGTCCACACTTTGACTTTTTCTGGAAATTACGTATGGCTCTCATGAAATATATGTGGATTCATATCACTCCAGAATCTTATATTCTGAATATTCATATTACTATTTAAGGAAAACGTGGATTTATCTATAAAACACATTATTTTGAATAGTTTTGAATGTTTGCGTACTATTGTTTTGTCATTTCAGAAAATTGAAGTCTGGTATCGGGTTAATCTTCTGTGAGCTGGCGAATTTATAGTTTGTTGATGTGAATTTTTATTTCTTTAAAATCCGTTGAAGAGTTTTTGCAGACACTCTACAAACAACTGCAGTTTAAAATGCAGAGTATGTGGTATTCGCGATTATTTCAGCGATAATGTCTATAATAAATCGAGATAAGTAATTACATTCACGTAAATACGTATTTTAAAATTGTTAGCGATATTTATCAGCTACTTAAAAAAAGTATTTAATTTATTAGTAATAGCTGTACATTTATCGAATGAACTTGAAATGTTTTACGTTTTGAAAATAGAAAAGTATAAATTCCAGACTATCTGACTATGTAAATGAGATCGCTTGATTAAACCTCTTGCTCTCTTTATTCTTTCCCCTTTTTCTCTCTTCCACTGTTCCTCCCTTTCTCTGTTCTTATTTTCCTCTCTTTCTCTCTTCCGCTTTTTCTCTCCTTCTCTCTCCCTCTCTTCCTTTCTTCCTCTCTCTTTATCTTCCTCATTCCTTTCCTTTTCTCCCATATTTTTGTTACTTTTCTTTTAAAATATCTGGTAACAGTTGATACTGATGTCAAATTATAAAGTCATGGACACTTTATACATAGTTTAAATTTTTGTTAATATGCTTATATTCATATATACATATTATAATAGCTTAATGCTATATAAAGTTTGTATAATGGATCTTTGCACGTGTATCAATTTAGTGACGACGCATTGATCCCATGCTACACCACTCGTAATTGTTATTCATATGCCACAATTACCAGCACGTATATCTAACGACATGTGTTTTAATCGACAACTACGTACGGCATAGACAGTTAATAATTGCAGAATGAAATGCAATTATGAAGTCACGTCTTACTTTTATTGTATAATTTGATTCACTGGGGTCTCAATTCTGTAAAATTTATTTTATTTTGGTTTTATTTAGACCATTTTCCTATTGTATTTCTCATATCGAGTTCCATTTTGCGTTATTTTGTGTAGCAATCTTATTTAATTCCTATTTTTGAAGACTTGGAAAGGAAACAGTTCTTTTCGGAACTAACCTCAAAATTTCCAGTAAACGCTTGAATTTTTCAGCACTACACTGTCAAATATGTCAATTGATGGATTCATAAGATTGTTACCTGTGAAGCACATGCAAAGAATCATTTTACAAGCCATGGCATGTTGTAATCATACGTATGAATATATAAGCATATTCCTTGTCTAAATTATTGGAACCAATTTACCATTTCTCAATATCTCGACACATAAAACCCTGAAAATGTGTTACGATTTTTTTTATAAATAATAAAGTGTGCTTTTGAGAAATAACCAATTCCAGAGTCATAAAAAGTATTAATCATCTAGGTTTCTAGTACACATTCTAAGAACTTCTATAAATTGAAATATAGATCCTAAAACTGTACCTCGAAGATATATTACGGCATTGTATTTTTCGTACTGAGCTGTAAAACTATAAAATAGCGATTACAGATCGCCAATATAACTTTTTCCATCTATAATTCCACATCCACGGAGTAGTTACGGTCCGCCATAAAATCCGAAATTAGATAGTGATAAATTGCCAACACTGAAAAAAGTATATATTTGCGTGATACAATGTTCGTGCATCTTGAACATTGTCTTATAATGGCCGTTTTAATAATAAGTTTCGCTATTATTACATATAAAAACTTTAATTTTTTGTTAATCCAGAGATGCTCCGGGGTTAACATAGATGGGAAAACAATATACTTTTATTAATTCTTGCAGATGAGTTAGTTATAATGAGTGACAGAAATTAATGTTACCTGGAAATAAAAATTATAGTACACAATTTGCAGTTAAATTATTTAAGGTGAATGTAAATAAAGCTAAATTGTTAAATTGCCTAAAGGTGGATTTAAAAGATCGAAAAACGACAATTTCTGATTTGGAAGACGATTATCCTTAGGCTTAGCGTCCTCATTATTTTATGAAATAGGTGTTGTTGCCAGCACCAAAGCGAAATAGTTCTTTGGTGCTGTGATGACATTATTAACTCGCTCAAAAATGAATAAACGAGAAATGGGAAACGGGAAATAGTATACAATGAGATGCGCCCTCGAGCATTAAAGAATGCTATAACCCTTAAGAACATTGTGTCCTTATTCAAATGCTCCGACATTAGACATTTTGAATATTGTCAAATTTTATTATGGGTTTTCTGAAAATTTGGTAATATATTTTTAATAAGTCATCAAAATAATTATAATTCGTCCTTATTTTGTTACTGAAATTTTGTTTCACTTTTGAATGTTTATAAAGGTACTCGTATATATAGCATCATTATACATGTGTACCGGGTGAGTCACCTAAAATTGACCCCCCCTTTACTTCTATTAATTTCAATCGAATCGGAAAATTAAAAAATGATTTTACATGATTTTTTATAAATTTGTTGAGTATTTAAATAAATTTTCAAGAACTCTGCAAATTGAAAGGTGGCGAACATTTCTTTATTTTTTTAAATGGAAGACCCTGTATTTTTTTACTTAAGAACGTTGCCCATAGTTTTCCAATCACAAAAATATATAATTGTTGTATCTTGGTGAGTATAGTTCTTGATATATTCAAAAAATATATAGTCACATCACAGGAGTAAGTTTGGCATAAGACCATAAATCAGAAGAGCTATGTTTTTAAGATATAACGACACATCTTGTTCTTTAAAAAAAAAAGTATGAAAATTCTTTGATGCGGCAACACATAATAATTATAATAAACAAATAAACCTTTACTAAAATGACAACAACAAAGTTTAATGAACACAAACCATAAATAACGAAATAATGATAAAAGAAAACAATGCGCAACAATAAATAACATAAAACCAATGAACTTTATTAAAATTAAACACATGTATATGTTCTCCACGTATCCTCCATTTCTATCAAGGCACAGTTGGCATTTTTTAAATAAATTTATTTCTAACGTTTTCAAATAAATGAACATTTTGCCGCAAATTTTCTATTATACTATCTAATATTTCTTGATTGATACAGTCCTTCGGTATATAATAACTCATCGGAGTTATTATATACCGAATTTTCGTATATGTTTTGTTTTAGTGTTCCCCACAGAAAGAAGTCCAAAGAACTCAAGTCTGGGCTATTAGCAGGCCAATATATAGGACCGTATCTTCCTATTCAAAATAGATATTTGTCATTTAAATATTCCGTTACGTTCCGTACAGAGTGTGGAGGAGCACCATCGTGTTGCCAAATAACAGAATTCCTGGTTGCAAGGGGAATATTATCTAAATAGTTCTCTACTTCACCCCGAAGAATATTTAAATACCGAACTGCATTCAAGGACCCATTAAGGAATACGGGACCCACAATTGTATTTTGATGAATACCGCACCACACATTTACTGTATTATTACCTTGGGTTTTTATCTTTTTTATAATATGTGGATTTGCGGGTGCCCAATAATGTGCATTTTTCCTATTAAAAAGTCCAGCCGTTGAAAATCTACTTTCATCGGTCCAAAATAAGTTTTTTAAAAAGTTATTGTCGTTTTCTGCTCTCAGTCATCTCTCTACAAAAAGAAGAATACATTTTTAATTTTTTTTTCCTTTCATTATTTCGTTATTTATGCTTTGTGTTTATTAAACTTTGTTGTTGTCATTTTAATAAAGGTTTATTTGTTTATTATAATTATTATGTGTTGCCGCATCAAAGAATTTTCATACTGTTTTTCTTAAAAAACAAGATGTGTCGTTATATCTCAAAAACATAGCTCTCCTGATTTATGGTCTTATGCCAAACTTGCCAAGATACAACAATTATATATTTTTGTGATCAGAAAACTGTGGGTAACTTTTTTAAGTAAAAAATACAGGGTGTTCCATTAAAAAAAAATAGAAAAATGTACGCCCCCTTTCAATTTGCAGAGTTTTTGAAAATTTGTTTAAATATTCAAAAAACTTAATAAAGGTCAATTTTAGGTGACTAACCCGGTACATGAAAGCATATTTTATGATTTATTATGTCGATGTGTAAGAAAATTTTGCATTATAACTACTGTTTTCTTCACTCTCTTTGTTAATTATTACTAATGCTGAAGTACTCCAAGGAACTGTACTAGGACTCTTCTTATATATTTTGTACCTACGTGATATTCATAGACTAAGAAATGATACCATAGTAACGCTTGCAGATGATACTTCTATATTAGCAGTAGGTAATGACCATGAAGAAGCATCAGAAAAATTGCAGATATCAGTCAACAAAATTGACAATTAGACAAAAATGTGAAGGATAAAATTATATGAATCAAAGTCTGTATTAGTTAACTTTTCAAATGGAGCTAATCAACATATATCCATAAGCATAAATAATAAGTGAATTATATTTTCAAATACAGCTAAATATCTTGGTATTACCATTAATGCTAGGCTATGCTGGAAAGCCCATATCAAAGAGAAAAAAGAAGAACTTATAATTACATATAGAAAGATGTACTGGTTGATTGGAAGGAACTCCAATTTAACTATTCATAATAAGCTTATGTTATATAAGCAGATACTTGAACCGGTATGGACCTATGGCATTCAGCTGTGGGGTTGTACCAGTCAGACCAACGTAGATATTATTCAAAAGTTTCAGAATAATGTGTTAAGGAACAATGTAGATGCACCTTGGTACACCCGAAACAGTAACCTCCATCGGGACCTGGGTATTGATACTGCTCAACAAGCCACATCCGAGATTGTTAGGAATGACGAACAATGACTCCATGTTAGCATGTCAACATCAAGGGGATCCAGTACCTTGACAACGCAGGATTGACAAGAAGACTCAAGAGAATAAAACCCTTTGAGTTGGTTCAGTAATGTGACAATGCAGGTGCTCCGTAGTATACACGTTAGTTTTTTAGTGCACCTAGTGTATTAAAAATCTAAGGATACTGTTGCCGTACGGTGGTACGACCTCAGTTCTAAGTTTCTTAAGTAGTATTATAAGTTAGAAAAAATACCTAATTATTAATTTTTATAATCAGATTTTAATGTCCATGAATGCCCTAAGGAGCATAAAATATCATAAATAATAAAACAATATATTATTATAAATTCCTGCTATATGATTTTTTACATCATGGTAAGCATTAAAGTTAAAAAAAAATTAGAAAAAATTAATAGGATTTGAGGAGAATGTAATTTAAAAGTACTAATTATTTTTATTTCCATATATTCTCTCTGTTCAATTTAGGAAAATGCATCTCAGCCCGTACATCTAACGTCTAATTCGTTTACATTTCCTGCTAGTGATTCTCGTTGGCTAATGGAGAGTACTTTCATGAACACCTGCTACCCTAAAATGAGTGAAGCGCGCAAGTTTCGTTGCATTATCTCCTATGATCTATAACTTAGTCTGCCAGACACTTTGTTAACTAGAGTCTTGCTGCGGACGATAGGAATTATAAAATTCATTTCGCTACTTTGACGTAGTTTCCTAATTACACGAGAACTGCGAAAATAATTTTATAATTCCCATTTATGTTGGAATAACGTAGAATGGCATAAACACAAATGCTTCAAGTAGATCAGTCGTTTTAACATCACAACATTTCGACGAATAAGACGAAATAGATGTCAGAAAGTGTAGAACTTCAGATTGCTTCACGAACGACGTCAACTTAGTTATATTACTCAATATTACTCAGCTTTAATTTCATCATGGAATTATTGATTATTAAATTTTCTGTATTTCCGAAGATATCAAATTATTTCAATTACATTCGTAGTTCTTATACACTGTTATATCGTGAAAATTCGTGTGTATTTCTCAGTTCCTCAACCATAAATAAAGTAATAGGAATAGTAACTTTTTATATAAATAGAGAATGTTGGAGATACCTAAAAAGCATCATAAATATTTTGTTAAACTTGTGGGGTAAGAAGCTATAAGTGAGTCAACTTCTCTTTACATAAGGAATTTAAAGAACTGGAATGGTAACCATTATACATAAACTGTGAAGCCAGAACAATTTTGGCAATCCGCAGAACGTAGGTATATCCATCCTTGTCAGATAAATACAAACCTAATTAGTCGGGACTTCATTTACATTTTTAATGTGTATAATTGTTAAAAATGCTCTTCAGCTGTTGAAGAATACTTTTAAATCAAAACTGGGTCTATATCGCAATAAGTTTAATTGCGAAATAAATTATAATTGCCAATTGAAGTGCATAATAGTTACTGAATAATAATTTATGGTTACTATCTCATAAGAAACACTTTAATATACTCACATTTATATTTTTATTTCCATTAAAATACATATTTGTTATACATTTTTAAATCAAATTTGTTTATTTAATTTTTTTCCTATGCTAGTTCCTTTACTTACTAATATTTCAGTTTCTTGTTTAGCTCTGTGGTACAATCTACAAGTTAAAGAAATATTAACAATTTGTTTTATTAATTAAATATCATGTATGTCTTCACAACCAAATTTTTCAATAATTGGATAATTGGGAAATTAAATGAGATGTTGTGGGTAATTAAAAATACTAGGTACGGCATCAGGTTGTAATAATTTCAATCTAGTACCTGTCCGATCTTGGTAATGGGATTCCAAAAAGTGTGAACTGCACAATTTACTATTTTTTGTTGGTTCCCAGTTAGCTCTTCTTATATCATTTATCCATAATTTTAAAATATCCGTTCATTTGAAGGAAAAACTACGAATAAAATATACTAAATAACCCAATTTCCCAAAGATGACGTTAGACTAGAACAAACTAAAGCAAAACCTTCACTGTTAAACTGAATATTGTTACGTTTATCATGACGTTAGATTATTACATGCTTATATGCCACACAATGCATCACCATGCTTACAGTTTGAAAACTCAGAATATTTTAAACAAAATGTTAATTTAAGAACAAACGCTCGCATAAACCACCATAAGAACATATGAGATAGAAAGGAATGAAGATCCCTACTGTTGCTTTGTCTCTCTCATTATCGGTGGTTTCATCCTCTACCATATTACTTTCATGAGCGTTGCCGTTCCAGTTTCCAGATATATTTCAATTATTTTGAAATACTGTCAAATGATATGTACTAAAAGTATATACAGACCTGGTAACTACAAATTTTGGATGGATTACTACGTGGGGTAGAAAATAGAGGAATAGCAAACCCATGTACAGGATACCAGCCGACGATATGGCTACGTTGCCAAGTTTGTTATATTTTTACACTCTATGAAGATACGGATCAAGTGTCTAAAAGTGACACATGTTAACTATCATCTGATATAGAAAAGCATCACTAGATAAGTGCCTGCTTGAAATTAATATATGTTTATTTCACTCATGTAGGGAATAAACCTACCGATTTTACAATCAGTGTCTATGCCCTTTCACTTTTGGGGCAGTGAAGTGGACAACGAAGAAAATGTGACAACCTGAAATTCGTTCGTACAGGTTATTATTAATATAACACTGTTTTTAATAAGTTCTCACGTAAATTGGCCGACCTAAGCATGTACCAGGTGCGACGCTCAGTGCGTGCTTTGTACATTGAGTGCTCTATCTCTTAAACGAATACAGATCTCATTTTAAAACTTTTAGTTAATATCTATTTACCTCAAGCTATACTTTGGACTTAAATAATTTAGAACAAAAATGGTGGAAGTTACTAAAATTCCGATTTTAAATGTTCACTTCCGGTTTTCTACACGAAAAAATAAATTCAAATTTCGTATCTGATTCCATAATTAAAAAGAAAATGCAATTTTCTATATAAAACAGCATTTTAAATATTTTGTTATACATTGGTTAATTTGAACAACAGTTTCTAAAAGATCCGTATCTCATATTTCGTCAATTTTCAGAAGTCAATAACTTGACAAATAAGGTCATATAAACAAAAGATTATGTATTTACATTCATGCCTTTTAGAAGTACAATTATCCCGAATACGAACAAATTTCAGGTTGTCACATTTTTTTCGTTGTCCGCTTCACGTGAAATGCCCCTTTTATTACTCATTTTGAATTAGAATAACCCCTCTGCGAGAGAGCCTTACTATCAGTAACTTTCGCGCAGAATATTTAATATGCTTGTATTTGTAGTAGTACTCTTCTTGTGTAGTATTCCTTCCATAAAATGCACTTGCATTATGCATTATTAAAATGCACTTGAAATAAATTATTTGATCCATTTTTAGAAACGCTGAAGTAACTAAATAACTACATTTTACGTTAGTATATTAGTATAGATCCTTTATCGTGAAATTGGGCATGATAAACTATGCAAATAATAAAATGTTTTAGATGTAATCTCTTTTGATTTTATTATGTTTCACAATGTAAACAAAGAATACAATCTATTTTTTGTTTACCTGCAGTAATATGAAGAAAATATAAGAAGCAGTTTATAACTAAATGAAGTGATGTATATATAATACTCTTCAACAAATATAAGGCTCATTAAGCAATTATAATTCATATTTTATTATATATAGTGCTATAACTAGTAGATGTGGCTGTGGCTAATATTCTAATAGATATTACTAGTGCTATTATATTAAGGTATCCTTTCAATTTATTCTATAGAGAACTTGTTTACATAATTTACTGTATCTGTGAAGTTTAATCTTCGTTATATTATTTTGATATAACGCAAGTGTTCTCATGCCGAAAATTGCATCCAAACCGTTTTTTCTTGGCCTAGTATTCCAAAAATGTTCTCATTTTCTTCACCGTTCTTTTTGTTTCTCTATTTTCATCACTATATTCACTACATGAACAGTAATGGTAATATAGATATTCTACTTTCCAAGTCAAACTTGAATACATTAACCCTAACACTCTAGGTGTCTTAATTTTTCTTGTCATTATAGTTATACTTGCATCATGCTTTCAAAATCTTATTAATTTTAGGTATAGTACATTCCTATTTATCAATAGTTTTCCTTTTCCTTTTCCTTTTCCTTTTCCTTTTCCTTTTCCTTTTCCTTTTCCTTTTCCTTTTCCTTTTCCTTTTCCTTTTCCTTTTCCTTTTCCTTTTCCTTTTCCTTTTCCTCTCTTCCTCTCTTCCTCTCTTCCTCTCTTCCTCTCTTCCTCTCTTCCTCTCTTCCTCTCTTCCTCTCTTCCTCTTTTCCTCTTTTCCTCTTTTCCTCTTTTCCTCTTTTCCTCTTTTCCTCTTTTCCTCTTTTCTTCTATTCCTCTATTCCTCTATTCCTCTTTTCCTCTTTTCCTCTTTTCCTCTTTTCCTCTATTCCTCTATTCCTCTATTCCTCTATTCCTCTATTCCTCTATTCCTCTATTCCTCTATTCCTCTATTCCTCTATTCCTCTATTCCTCTTTTCCTCTTTTCCTCTTTTCCTCTTTTCCTCTTTTCCTCTTTTCCTCTTTTCCTCTTTTCCTCTTTTCCTCTTTTCCTCTTTTCCTCTTTTCCTCTTTTCCTCTTTTCCTCTTTTCCTCTTTTCCTCTTTTCCTCTTTTCCTCTTTTCCTCTTTTCCTCTTTTCCTCTTTTCCTCTTTTCCTCTTTTCCTCTTTTCCTCTTTTCCTCTTTTCCTCTTTTCCTCTTTTCCTCTTTTCCTCTTTTCCTCTTTTCCTCTTTTCCTCTTTTCCTCTTTTCCTCTTTTCCTCTTTTCCTCTCTTCCTCTTCCTCTTTTTCTCTTCCTCTTTTCCTATTCCTCTTCTTCTTCACTTCTTCCTCTTTGCCTTTTCCTTTTCTTCCTCCCCGTCTCCCTCTACCTCTCTCTCTCCCTCCCCCTCTCCTTCTCCCTGATCCCCTTCCGCTTCCTTTTCTTTTTCTTAAGGTCACTTCCTTGAACTAGATTCCTAATAATTCAAATTAGCTTTATAGGCTTCTCTTACACTCTTTTTTCTTCCTGTTCTCTAAGTTTTTCTTATTCTCCGGCTTAATTTTATAATGTTTGATAAATCTTGTTATCGTGTTATCTTGTATACCCTAATAGTCTTGTGCACATTTATCTCTTAAATTCTTGTATTCTAATTCCCTATTACATTGCATTATCATTTTGTTTTATTTTTCTATTCAATTTATATTATTTTCATATTCTGTACTGCATTCGCCATTTTTTAGAAGATAATAATACAAAGAGATTTCCAAAGAGATCTTCAATCATAGATTACATTAGACAGTGGATTGAACATCAATTAGAATATTTAGGGACTACAATTAGTTTTTATTTCTATATTTTCTATCTTTAGGTTTCTATTGATGTTAGTCTTAGTGGGTTTTATTATATTATTTACTTATAAATATATTTTATTTAGTCGTGTCAAATTTGTAATTTTTCTTTACGCTCAATTGAAGCACTAAAAATTAAAGATTGTTAATTTGGGTACATTTTAGGTAGCGTTTGGTATTCTTTTTATTTGTATATTTTCAAGAAATATTCTATTTGTGCGGGACCGTTGATGATTATCATCGGTTTTTTGTAAAAATTATCCTAGCAAGTTCAATCTCCATTTAAAAAATACACAATTTAAAATGCTAAATGGATTTTTCAATATTGCCGCTTTCGACTCGATGCGAATCTTACAAATCTTCAAGAAGTCCAAGAGAATTCTAGCGAAGTTTGAAATATATATCTTAAATTGTTCAGCCACAGTATGCAAGTTAAATATATTCTCGAAGTATAAATTGCAAATTGACTGTGGAGAACAAAAACGATTTTGTAATATTATAGGAAGGACCGGGTGTATATATAAAAAGGGAAAATAAAAGTTGGCCTGATTAATATACATTTTGTAAGTTACTATAAAAGTCCGTGGCTTGTGATTGATGTTTCTTTTGGCCGGGTGCCCGGCAGGAAGTAAAAGTCAAGATAACGTCAATTAAAATGGTTTCCGGAAGGATAGGGCACGATATATATTAGCCCAAATTGGGCTGAGTCTAAGTCTCTCGTTAGTGTCATAGTTTAACACTTCATTATTGTTTCAGGTACAAAGTACAGGGTACATCAGGGAGGTGTAGTGTTTTTGAAAAGATTTACACAATTTTATTTTTGAACGAATTTTAAAATTTATTGTTTCTATACATTAATCGTGTATTTTCATTGAAAAATGCATAATATAAGTCAGCTGCGAGAAATCCTATCAGTTAGGTGGAGTCCATTTTTATCAAGGCATACTTGTAGACGGATGGCAATATCATCCATAGTCCTTTCGAGCATGGCACGAGGACTCCTTTCAATTTCGCGCGTTGTGGTTTCGGAAAAAGCTTCAAGATTGCGCGGTCTGTCTATGTAAACTTTAGCTTTTAAGTAGCCGCATAAAAAGTTGCCACAAGGTGACAGGTTTGGTGACCGAAGAGACTATTCAACTGTTATCAAATACTTAAGAGATTTATTTTTATAATTTAAAAATAAATGGCACAAAATAATACTGAAATGAAGTTTTATTAAGAAATTGTTATTTGCTTCATTATATATGGTATCTCATTTGGAATTAGAAGATTTGAGTTACGCGTCATTTGTCAAAGATATGGCGTCAATATTTAATGACCCTCATCTGCACACCATACGTCAATATGCCACGATTAATAGTTCAACAACGAATAGGTTGTGTACCACTGACGCCTCGCGGGTTAGAAAATAGGTGAAGTGTTAGGATGTGTAAACAATTAGAAAAAAAGTAAATTAATTTTTCTTAAAACTTACTTAAAGCCAAGCTTATAGCTATCTCATTTTTGAACACCAAATCAATTCTGCGATCTTCATAAAACGGCTGGTCCTTCTTTAGTTCTAGCAACAATTCTTTCTCGATAGGAGCAGTTGCTAAAGATTTCTTCTTGGGAAATGGTATTTCTTGAATAAGTCTTTATATGTTTTAAGAAACGAAAGCCTCTTGCCACTGACGCACTTTTTGATGGAATATATAAAATTATACAAAATAATTTGTAAGCTTCTGTAAAAATGTCTTTGTGTTCATTCAGATTTTTGAGCAGTATGCAGCGGTATAGTTATGCAACTTTCATCACTATATAACAGTCAAAGTTCGTTTTTTAAGTCGTTGATGTTTGGTAAATATATTTCCATAAAATTGTTCCAAATTTTCAAAAGCATTAGAAGGGAAACACGAGCTATATTGTTCAAGTTTTGCAGTATCAGCCAGACAAATAAATTTAAACTTTTCACAGTCCTGAAACGCCACTAACTGCGTCTATTTCCATTAAAATATGGTCCAATATTTCACAAAAAGGTGCCCTAAGCCATTAGTGCAAGATATGACACTAATGGCTTCGTTAGAAGGACCAGCGTATTGTCGTTTTGTGATTTCTAATTCCATCATTCTACTTGTTTTATTAAAAATTGTCTTAAAAAAGTCATCATTTCTCTTTTTGTTCGATATTTCACGTGTCTGTTTTATTTCATGCACGCAAAATTAATATCTATTGATTCTTTTTGTAGTATATCATATAGAATATCTGGGCAGAATCGGTATGTATATAATGCCCTCGTAATATTCAAAATATCTACAAATCCATTCCTGTTCCAAACCAATTGTTTATTAGAAAATAGTAAACAGGACCAGCAATATAGTTTTTTAACATTGGGCTGCTACATAACCATTTACAATTTGTGAACCAAGCAGATTTGAAATTTACGTTATAAGATTTACCAGATTTCTTAATCTCCTTTTCGGCGAATATTGTTTTCGGCGAATATTGATATAGCAGTCGTAGGTCTTCCTTTTAGTAAAATATCTCTTTTATCTTCATCTTTCCAGTGAAATAACGGTGTTTCCAACAAATTACAAATAATATCGTTAACTGGATTCATTATAAATAATGTAAATTATAGTTTCATTTAATATTGTCACTATCAAAGTTGAAAAATCACTAATTATATGATCACTCAGTTGGTCAATCAACACACTAAAATGAAAAAAGTAAGTCTAAAAATGATGAAAACACAACGCAAATTCAAAAACAGAGCGCGCTTCAGTACATTAAATAGATGCAAGTCCACTGTGCAAATACCGTATAAAATCTCGGGAAACTCTTCACCTAGGTGGAGGGAGAAGACGGACTAAACGGACGTGGGCTATTGCGTGATGTCACGTTACCATGGCAACCCGCTGTATCAGTGCATATTTGAGAGCACTTGATTTTCATCTTTGTACCTGCGAGTTATTTATATTATAGATAACGCGCGCATGGAGTATTGAAGATTTAAAGGATGTTCCAATATAAACCCAGTGTTTTAGTGGCATAGCCGCATATTATGCTTGACATAAAATATAATAGTTTTTTTATAACAAAATTTATTTGAATGTACATATTGAAGGCATGATTATATATCCCAAAAATATAAAAAGAGAAATCTTAGTCTCAAATTCTTTGGTGAAGGGGCACTTCACCTAGTTCACCTGAGTAGCCGCCACTGTCGTGTACAACTCTTGTGTATAAAAGTGAGCGATCATTTACAGTTGCATTAAACAAAATTCGCACAAAAGTAAGTCAAAATGAAGCTCTTACGGAGTTAACAGTTTAATCAATAATTAAGAAATTAATTAACTAACTTCATCAAGAAATTCCAAGAGAGTGGTTCTGTTATTGATGAGGCAACACAGGTACGTACTTGTGGTGGTTGGTTAGATGAAAGTATACTGCAGTGAGAGAAAGTATACGTGACTATCCAAACACATCAATTCGATGTCGTCCACAACAAATGAGTCTGTCAAGAGCCATAATTCATAAGATCTACATTTAAAACTAGATATGCATCTTTCGGCATACAAAATTCAGCTGACACAACAATTGATAGTTACAGATCTTTCAGAGTATCACAAATTTGTTAATTTGGTGTTAGAAAAGAAAGAAGGTGATGTTGATTTAAAAAAATAATATATTTAGCGATAAAGCACATTTTTATCTTGACAGAAAGGAAAAAAAATTGTCAAATTTGGAGTGTTTAAAATCCACATCCTATTAACGAAAAAGAAATTCATTCACAGAGCTTCTTCACGGTTTTGTGCACATATTGAAGTGGTGGACCACACTTCCTTGAAAATGTAGCTGTTAATGCTATCACAGTAAATGGGGAACGCCAACGCCACATGGCATGTTAACGTCGTATGGCTTGTAGATAATAGTCGTCAAATATTGACGCCCTATTTTTGAGGGAACACAAATAGTGCGCAATTGAAATCCAGTTCCAACTGAGACACCCTATACCTATTAGAAAATAAAAAAACCTGAAACTCTCTGGTAACTGTTAAACCTATCTTCTCCCTAGATGAGAAACCATGAAGATAAATAAGATAAGAAACTATGTAAAAGTTTCTTATATAATTAAGTAATTAGCGCAAAATAGGAATGAAACGAAATATTATTAATTGAAATCTTATTACAGCCTCTGAAATCAATTAGAGCAGCATAATTTTTTCTAACCATTTACTGTTTGTTATCCACTTTGCTGTATAAAACGCATTTCTTGAAACAAATTCGCTTAAGGACGTTCATCCCAAATATACTCGTACATGCAAAATCATGCCCGCACATTAATACATATTCGCGTTAAGCAAAACAAATATTACCAATTCATCAGACCGCCTCCATTCCCTAACTTCTCACACATTAATCTAACCCGAAAGCAAAGTTGCGTTCTGGCCCAAATCCGGAGGAGACACCCCCAAAATCCATGGGAGCGCTGTAATGGACGTGTAGCGTGAAGGAAGAAAAAACAAGGATGCAACACGGCCATTTCAATTTGTCAGCCTCTCGATTTTACGGGCCTACTTGAAATACACCCGCAGGAGTTAAGTCGGACTCATAACCTGGGAACTTTCCGAAAGGGATAATCAAAGCGTTGCCTTTGGAATTCCGCTCGGCGACGCTTAAAATGAGAATAGAATTTTTTGTTATTGGCTGTTACATATTGATCAGGCTCGGTACTAAGTGGATTATTTTACGTTCGTGCCGGATTTTATTTCCAGTTCCTATGAAGGTAATTCCATCTAATAGTAACTTCCTTTTAAATGTGTTCGCTCTAGATGACGATTTTTTTATACAGTTATAATTATAGTTGCCCACTTGGGTGGCTGCGCTGATTACATAGAAGCTGTAATGCATAACACTGCAGAACAGCAATTTGGTTTGGTTGTCTTAGATCTGTGACTTGTTTTTGACTAACTTTTGGCCTCGAAATCCAAAAATAACCGGATATTTTGTCTATTACGGTTACAAGATACCCTCTTTTTGTTTCAAAAGTCATACACACATGTGCATATAAAGGAAAATAAAGGGAAAACTTACCAAATATACTGTTAACAGAGAATAGTTTCATTCATACAGAGGCTATATATAGACACTGTAAGTTAAATTGTGTTCATACAAATAGTAAAGTTTCTTTACCAAACAGTAAACATACATGTTAAGGTAAAAACATTTTTCTATGGTGCTTGATATGCAAGTATTCTCGCCTGATGCTCCAACAGTAGCCAGCTATCATATGTACATCCCGTCTACCTTGATACCGTGCCTCCATGACCTTCAAATCTTGGTGAAATCACTCATCCTGTACATCAATGATTGCACCAAGATTTTTCGGAAAATCAAATCAACATGAGTATCTAAAAATTCTTGATGCTCATGTTGCATCTTTTAGAATTTTGTAGCTCTCCAGGAGTTATTGGACAGTTTCGGTGTAATTCTGTCCTGGTGTGTTTCCAAGAAAGTATTTAATAATGTTTTTGAATGCCAGCCAAGCATTCTTTTGAAGTTTTGCCATTGTTCCGATAAAATGTTCATCTTTAACGAGCTGCTGAATCTGTGGACCATCAAACAACCCGGCCTTTATCTTTTCAAGTAACAGGCTAGGAAATACTGAAATGAGATACTTAAAAGAGTCTCCTTCAATTGACAAAGCTTTAACAAACTGCTTCATGAGACCCAGTTTTATTTGTAGAGGTAGAAATATAATGTTCTGTCTGTCGAAAAGTGGCTAATGTAGAATATTTGGTTCACCAGGTTTCAGATCAGATCTTGGCAGCCAATTCGACTGCACCCATTGCTCCTCACGAGTTCTACTGTCCCACATATACAAGAAACAGGGATACTTGGCCCCGCGTTATTGGCCAAGGAGGAAGCAAAGCATTTTAAAGTCAACACGGATGATCTATTGATGCATGTGATATTGCAACAAATCAATGACTCTCTTTACGTATTCATATTCTTTACGCAAACAAACTAAATGGCGTATTAGGACTGCACCAAATAAATTTCCATTGTGGAGGAGGACACACTTGAAGGTTCGCGTTGAGCTATCGAAGAACAATTGCCAGTCAGTTGCGTTATAAACTGAGAGTCTCAGCTCTTCCATTAAATCATGTACGTTATGGCAATATACAAATCCATCATTACTTCGAAAGTATTGCAGAAATGGACTGTCTCTTGATCGAAAGTAGGATACCTTAGCTTCTTTTCCCATAAGATGTACAGAAAAAACTTGACATGCTAGGAGAGAACTAACTACAGTTTTGAAATCAGCATGCCTATTTAACCCTAAAAACTCGCAAAAATCAAACTCAGCAGAACTTGTGTTACAAATAATTCCCCAGAGTAATATATACAATATGCAGTATTCACCCAATTAACACAAGAAATTGAGATCAAGTTAGTTGAATATTTGCAGCTTGATATATGTCGATAAAGTGAAGAAATGTGCACATCTACAACCCTTGACATAGACTACATATTTACCGAAACATTAAAATCGATACACAAATCGGGTGATAAAGAGTGTGAGAAATGATACTGACTGCAATCAACATGGTTACATTGACCATGTTGATTTCAGTCAGTGTAATTTATCACACTCTTTATCACTAATGACTAATTGTATATGCCCAAGGCAGTTTTTATCCAATGTTATCGATAATCAAGGGTAAATTGTGGTCATTTACATAGATTTTTCAAAAGCTTTTAATAAATTGGACCATAATATATTCTTGAAAAGTTTACTAGACTTCGCTGTTTTACCGAATCTTCAATATCTTGTGAGATATTACCTACAAAATTGAATTCAATATGTATTGTATAGAGATAGTTAAATTCAATATCTCATACATACAGAAATATTACCATTTTTTCTGGTGCACCTCAAGAGTTTGTCCCTGGTCCTTTGTTATTTAATAATATTATTAATAATATCACATTGATATTTAGAAAATATAACAAATTATTCACTATATGATATAACAATTTGTCCTTGGTCCTTTGTTACTTAATATTTTTATTAGGAATATCACATTAATTAGAAATATAACAAATTATTCACTATATGATATAAAAAAATATATAAAAGTATATCTACAAACACATTCACCATCATATTGTATGCGTTTACATGTATTATATGTATTTACTTTGGAAATGAATGGCTAGTATTTTATATTCCTGACAATTTGCAAAAATGCAGTATCATGAGCTTCATAAGGAAGAAGAATGGCATTTATTACGATTATTTGCGGAATAACATCTCTACCAATCGTAATAACGTTTTTAGAGATCTGGGTGTAATTTTTGACACCAATACAAAGATAGCACAATCGTAAAGCAATCCTATAAATGTCTAGGATTTGTAATACAAAATTTAATAAATCTTACTTCTAGTGACACGTTGAAACTCTTATTTAATGTTTATACTAGAACTCGACTAAAGTATGCATCTATCGTGTGAGCTGCAACTTATTATTATTATTATTATGTTATATGAGTTTGGGACTCATCAGCCATTGATCGCATGGGTAGTCCCTTGACGACCCCCTCTTATACGGGTCAAGAAGATGAATCGAGGTTTCCTCGTCTTCTTTACAGTATCTGCAGACCGGGCTGTCAGTGGGCCTCAGTTTGTGCTTATATGCATTCAGACTACTATAGTGTGGTGGTCTCGTGCCCAGCCATTGATGCGATCTCTGATCAGATTCCGACTTATTCCCATTGCAGGTTCGGGTCCATAGAGGCTTTTTCTGATCCCTAGTCTGGCAAGGTCATCTGCAATTATATTTCCCTTAATGTCATTATGCCCAGGTATCCATACGAGTTCCACCGGTCCCGTCCCTGTCAAGTAGTTAAATGCTTCATAGAAATTTTATTATTGACCAGCTTCGACTTTGTCCTTGCTGAATTTAGGGCTACCAACGCCGCCCTGCTATCGGAGCAGATACATACCTTCTCCTGGGTCCGATTTTGGTCGGCCCCCAAAACACCGTATGTAATTGCAACTAGTTTGGCCTGGAGCGCGGTAGTGTATTTGCCCAAAAGGAAGGTTTTACCTATCCCATCGCATCGCCTATACACCCTCGCACCCGCTCTGTTCCCACTCTTGGCTCCAGATGTCTCCATTGAGCGGCAATCCAGCTCGACCCTCCATCCAGTAGGTCTTACTGGTGAGGGTGATCTTATGTTTCTTGTCAAACAGGAAGTGAACACCCGTACTCTCAGAGGGCATCCATAGGAGTCCCTCCTCAGCTAGCTCTCTTAAGAGTCTATTCAGGTCCCTTACCTTCCTGTTCATGTTTCCCACCCTGTGAATTGCCTTTGCGGCTTCCGCTTTCAGGGTGACATCAAGAGGTGGTATCCCCGTCAGTATCCCGATTGCCTCGATCGGTGTTGATCTTGGGGCTCCGGTTATACTTCTTAGAATCAATCGTCTTAACTTGTTAAGTCGGTTGACTTCCGACTTTAAACAGGCTCTCTCCCTCAAGACCAGTGCCGCATACGTCAGTTTGGGTTTGAGTATTGCCTCATATATCCATTTCATGATCTCCGGTTTCAAGCCGCAACTATTAGCAATGGCCCTTCTCAGTTGCCAAAGTCTTGCTGTGATCTTGGGACATATGTCACTTAGATGTTTTCCCATGATAGTTTCCCCTCCAGGATTAAATATTTCACTTCGTTATTGTAGCTTAGTTCTTGGCCACCAAGTTTCAGCAACTTATGAATTGCACTGTGAAAATATCGAGAGGTTAGATTACCTTATATTGAGGATGGATGGAGTATATTCTGTATCATGTAATTCAATAATTATAAAATATATAATTATATATTATATAATTATTGTATTTTATAAACGTATTGTGTTATATAGTTATAGGCATATAATTAGTTTCCACTTTAATTGTATTCTCGCATATTCAGAACTTAAACTTATTATATTTTAACATTTCTATAGTGTTCTTACTCTATAATTGAAAATTATATATTTTCTGTTGGGTAGCTGTATTTTAAATAAACAAATTAACAAATAAACTTTATATTGTTAATTATAGCACAATATCATTAATCTGAAATCCAGTTAAGGTTCTTGAGTCTGTAATTAAAATAAGAATGGTGAGCAATCTTGATGAATGTAAAGGTTATCACACAGATTTACATTTAGATATAAAAAAGCTACATGGACGCCAAATAGACGCTAGACTCAAATTCACATCTACTACAATGAATAGAGCAACCCAGATGCCCAAAACGCCAAACTGGGTTTACTGTATGTAAATCATATATTACATTTTGATTTTATAAAGAATACCGACAGAAAATGAATACTTTCTAAGGTTTAATTGCTCCTATACAAAATGTATTTATAAAAAAACCCAAATACAGACATTTGCTTTTAACAATGGAGTATATATCTCAGAATAGAAATCGGTGAATTCTACTTAAAACTGTGAACCTTTCAGTTGGATGCAACTTTTAACTTAGCACGAGCACGAGACCGACCGTGATTAACGCTCAGATTTACAAAGGTTTTTCCATATCTCAGTCTAAATATCTAAGATGAAAAAGTCCTCAAATTCAAATTTCGATTTTGGGGCTTTTGGCCACGAAGTCGGGAAATCCGACCACTGTGCGTCCCCCGAAATCGCTAATCTAATTATGCATTTTTTTCTAGCATCCCGCGACCTTGTAGGAACCGCCGAATCGGAGGGTGGCATCAAATCGCGCTTCGTGGAATCAATGAAGCCGACACCTCAGCGACCATACTTCGACGACGTTGGACCCAGGAACGTTACCGCCGTCGTGGGCCAGTCATCCATGCTCAACTGCCGGGTGAAACATCCCGGCGACAGAACGGTGAGTAGCGTTCATATTTTATTGCCTTGCTGACACTTTACTATCGCCGCAACGACGTCTTGTCAGATTTGACGCTGCGATCTAATGGTTTCTTTAATGATGTATATCGTGTCTACGACAAAGGCGCAGTCGAGGAGAAAGGAATAAAAACCGTGTGTTTATTTCACGCTGATATTTAAACGAGCGTTGGACATATTTAAATATATTTTGATATATTTATTTGTGTTCGTTTTCTAGCGTGTACTTCGCTAGCGCGAGTAAAATATTATGGACGGTGCTATATATAATGTATCCTATTATCGTTATGTTCGCTCTATATTGGAATCCGTTACAGATGCAAATTGTAGTTTTTATAAACATGATATGATAAACGAAGTCTCTTTTGAGTTTTTTTGATGACGATTAGGTAAGTGGCATAGTTAGTTATTCTACAGCACTGATGGTTTTAGATCTACAGATGAAAGTTATATTTTCATGGAAACCATTGCTGGCATTAGTACCAGTCCACTTTCCTTCAAAATGTACAAGAACAGAATTCGTATGGTAGACTTGTAGAAAAGAACTACTTACATTTATGAGATAATGTAATAGAAATATAGTTTGTATAATGGTTTCTTGCGTGTGCGTCACAGGTAACAATCGTATGAATCAATCAATCGACATTTTGGAACAGTGTCGTGCCGAAAACACATTTTAGAGTAACAGTTGGTACAATACAAATCCGTCAACTTACAATAAAGTAATGACAAGATTCTCCACAAAAACATTCAATGCAAGTGATATTTCCATAAAACTACGTAGAAGTGTATACTTGATACAGATAAGAAAATGCTTTAAATAAAATCAAAATGAAATAAATTTTACAGAAATATTGAGACGCCAATGAATAAAATTATACAATAAAGCTAAGACGTGCCTTCATAATTGCATTTTGTTCGGCAAACTCTTAACTGTCTATGCCGTATGTAGCTGATTGAAACATATGTCGCTATACATCATCATCATGAGATCATCAGTCCTAAGACTAGTTGGACGCTAACCTCCAGCTTCTATCTTGTGCTAACCTACGCATTTCGCTAATTGTGCTACAACCTACATCCCTTACTATTTGCGAGCAGTAGTCTAATCTAGGCCTACCTCTGCCTTTCTTCATTCCTATTTCTGTCTCCAAAATATCGCAGACTATTCCCTCATATCTCAGCAAGTGGCCTACCATTTTATCTCTTCTATTCTTTATGTTTTTCCACATACTTCTTTCCTCGCCGACTTTCTCTAATACTTCTTCGTTTCTAACCCTATCAGTCCACGGTATTTTCATCATTCTTCGGTAAGACCACATCTCAAAAGCTTCTTATTTCTTCCTACTTGCTTCCCCTACCGTCCAGGTTTCGCAACCGTATAGTGCCGTGCTCCATACATACGTTTTCAAAAATCTCTTTCTTGTTTCTAAGTTTATTACCCCCGAGCATAAAAGTGCTTTCGTTTTGTTAAAAGCTACTCAATCCTGCGCTATTCTTTGTTTTATATATTTATCGCTTCTTCCATCCCAATTTATGTTACTTCCTAAATAAGTGAAGTCTTGAACTTCCTCCAATCTTTCATTATTAACTTGTAATTTCGTTTCTGCTCTCGCGCCCTCTGCACACTAACACTTTAGTTTTGTTTTTATTCACCCTTATTCCGTATTCCTCTGTCAACACTGCCTCCATTTCGTTCAACGCTGATTCTAATTCCTCCTTACTAGATGCTAATACTGCTATATCATCAGCGAATCTCAGCACTTTTAGTTTCTGTCCCTGAACTTTAATCCCGAAATCCACTCTATCTTTTACCACATTAATCGCCTCTTCGATGTACAGATTACTTACATTCTTGTCTTACTCCTTTCCTAATACTTACTTCCCATCTTACACTATCAAAAGCTTTTTCTAAATCTACAAACCCTATATAAGCGTTCCTTCCTTTTTCTATTGTTTTCTCTAACATTACTCTTAGCGTCAGAATAGCTTCGCGAGTTCCCCTATTTCGCCTAAACCCGAATTGGTCTTCTCCTATTATTTCCTCCGCTCTATTTTCCATCCTCTTCTCCACTATTCTGGTTAAGATCTTTGACGCGTGAGAAGTTAGGCTAATCGTTCTAAAGTTCTCGCATTTGTCGGCTCCTCTCTTTTTCGGTATAGTAACGATAATGTTCCTCTTATAATCCTCCGGCATCTTACCTGTTTCGTATATGTATTTTACCAGTTCAAACATCCTATTTACTACTTTCTGTCCCACGCATTTCAAAGTTTCCGCCTGTATTTTATCTATACCCGGCGCTTTATTATTCTTTATCCCCCTTAGTGCTATTTTAAATTCCTCTCTCACTATAGGTTTTCTTACATCTTCCCTATCGATGCTAGATTCTTCCTCTAATATCTCTCCTAATTCCTGACCCCCGTATAAATTTCCTAAGTACTGCTTCCATCTATCTGCTTTCTCCTCTCTTCCGATCAGTATGTCCCCCGATTGACTGTCGCTAAATATACATGCTGGTAGTTGTGGCATACTAATAATAATTGCGAGTGCTGCAGCATGTGATCCGTGTGTTGTCACTAAATTGATACACGCGCAAAGAACCAATATACAAACTTTATGTTCACACATTTTGTGAAACATATAAGAACTGGAAATAAAGCTGAAATATATTAATTCAAATAGACAGAACAAAAGTTAGATCATAATCACAATCATGGACCATAATCAAGTTTAATTAGAAGAAGTTGTTTTAATTTTTAGTATACAATCCTTTAATCGTATTTTTTCTTAGAGTTTTCGTGGCATAGAGTGTGCCAAGTTGCGAAATATTTGGGGTGAGATTTGAACCCGTTCTTCTTACGAGTATAATCGCTATAATTATTCTATGAATATCTGGTGCTTGCCACATGCATAACTCCAATTTATGGTGCATATTTGTAATGAGATTGATACTGAGCCAATGGCTAGGCATTTTTAAGGTATCAGTAATAACCACTGATACACTATATAGCATTTTCGTAAGGCAATGAATATATATATATATATATATATATATATATATATATATATATATATATATATATATATATATATATATATATATACATATATATATATATAACTTTTAGTATCGCTCCTCGCATCCCAGACGCTATCGTTTCCTATCGTTCCAGTCTCCTTCGTGGAGTCCTCTACTTTCCATTGCGGTGCGGATGTTTGAAATCCATTTTATCTGTGGCCTTCCTCGTTTATTTCTTTGTGCTAGTATCCAGTTCCAAGCCTTTAATGGTATCCTTTCTTCGTTCATTCATTGCAGGTGTCCATACAATTTTAACTGCTTTTCAGTTATATCGTCCATTATCGTCTTTTTTACTTCCATTTTTTCTCTGATGGTCTCATTTCTTACATAGTCAAGTAAAGTTAAACCGAAACATATTCTCCAGTACATCCTTTCAGTTGAGAGAAGTTTTTGTGACATATTATTATCTATAACCCACACTTCTGACCCATACGTCAGTGCTGGATGAATCATAGTCTGATATATATGTATGTAATTATTTTTGTTTTTTTTTGTTAGGTTTTTACTCCACAGGATTGGGAGCAGTGCTTTAATTATATTTTTTCCTTTTCCTATTTTCTTTAGTATGGCTTCATTATCCTTTCCGTCTTCATCTATTGTAACTCCTAGGTATTCGTACTGTCTAACGTTTTTATTATTCCTCTTTATGTTTCAATGTCTTGTCCTGTGCCTCCCATTGTCATACATTGTGTCTATTGTATGTTTGTCTCTAAACTCCATTTTGTGAATTCTATGAGTTTGTTTATCATGTAAGTCATGTCTTTTTGGTCTTCCGCAATAACTACCTGATCATCTGCAAAGAGAATTGTATACAAGTGAATATCCTCTATCCATATTCCCATGGGACTGCATTTTCTTATCCACTATTTTAAAACGCTACAGGGATAAATTTTAAACATGGTTGGAGAGAGGCGGGAGCCCTGATTAACTCCTTTTGTTTATGAGAAAGCTTGAGAAGTTAGATTTCCGACCTTAACAACCATTTGGTTTTCTCTATACAATGCTTTTACGGTGTTCATATATACACTATTTATACCTGCTTCTTTCATTGCGATCCATAGTATCTGTAAAGGGACTGAGTCGAATGCCTTAGGAAAATCTATAAAGGTAGCGTGAAGCTCTATTCCTCTTGCTAATCTCTTTTCTACCAGTTGTTTCATTGTAAATATATTGTCTACGTAGGATCGCCCAAGTCGAAATCCACTTTGTTTTTTCATTTCCGTGGCTACCTCTGTTATTCGAGCTGTTAGGATTCTTTCGTAGAGCTTTCCAATTGACGTTGTAATACTAATACCCCGATAATTACTGCAGTCGCTACTGTTCCCCTTTTTATAAATGGAATTTATGTAAGAGTTTCTCCAATCTCTTGGAATTATTTCCCCTGTCAGGCACTTATTAAAAATTACACAAAGAGACTTATACGTTCTTGTAGTGGTATGTATAATTAACTCGATAAGTAAATCCCCTGGTCCTGAAGCTTTATTATTTTTCATTTTTTGTAATGATGTTTTTATTTCTTTTAATTTAATGGTATCTACTCCGTTAACTCCTGTTTCATCTATGTCTTATTGCGTGTCTAAATACTCTCCACGTTGTTCTTCCAATAGATAATTATAGTAGTCTTTCCATTGTTCTATTTGTATGGAATTTATATTTCTTCTTTCATTTGTGTTTCTTTTAAGACTATATTCTCTTTTTCTATAACAGTTTCACCACTTTAAGAAATACTTTCAAGAATTTTCTTAAAAAGTCTTGCTGCAAATAGGATTTGCGGCTCTATTTTCCCGTAAATAAGGGACTTCTTTTACCGGAAAACTGGTACCGGGAAATTCTTTTACAAAGACATGTTATGGGTATGAGGGTTACGGAAATGCAAAGAAATGCATTTTTCCAAAAAAAAAAAAAAGGACAGAATGTCCCCTTAATGGCAAATTATTGTAGCGAGACATGATTCGATCATTTAACTACAAAATAGAATACAAATTTCATATTCTCTTTTCTTTTTCACATTTACAATAAGCAATTTAGGTAACTTCAAGATAAATAAATTCGACTGAAAAGTGAATTATTGGGAATTGCTTTTCCCGTTTCTTTAATATAAAATTTTCATTAACTGAAATAAACGTTGAAACAGCAGCAAGCGCCCGCTTTCCATTGAAAAACAACGTATCTCTGTGACCACTTTTACCTTTAAAGAAACCAAATTTAAATTTTAAATCACCCCGCACCGAAAAGAGTAATTAACTTAAATTTTTAACTGCGTTTGTTTGCTCTCCCAATACTGAATAACAAATTACCAGTCATTTAAATGAAATTAATTTGCTGTTTATAATTGCTTAGCCCAAGAAGGATGCGATGCTGGATCAAATTCGTCTTAGGACCAAATTATCAGAGCCGGAATGTATAAAAGCCATTTTATCCCCGGTAATACGATTTCGGTTAGACGGTTTACTTATTTAATTATGTAACCTCGTTGAATCTGTGGAATATCAATTAATTTGTCGAGAACTGGTT
Source organism: Rosalia funebris (assembly GCA_037954035.1). Lineage (NCBI taxonomy): Eukaryota > Metazoa > Arthropoda > Insecta > Coleoptera > Cerambycidae > Rosalia > Rosalia funebris. Next base: position 10,705,566 of record JAZFAV010000006.1, read on the forward strand.
TGTGAGGTAACTATTATCCTCGAGAAACAACATATAACGTGTTTATTTTTCAAGAAAATTACGCCTAGTTCACTTCGCATTTTATTAGTATAGAGTTTTAGTGTCTGCGCCAAAAGCATTACTCTGAAAAATTTATATATTACCTTGTTAAGTCAAACTTATATAGTATTGAGTATGTGTGAGCTAGCTTCTAGCGCCACTAGCGGAGAATGGAGTCCCCAACAAGGGGTACTTTTATGTTATTTACCATTATTTTAAATTTAGAATCGGTCGTGCAAAATCTAAAAATGTAATTAATAGTGCAGTTGTGAGGAAAATAGAAGCGTAATAAATAAATAAAACAAATATTAAGGAATACAAAGAAGTCATCATCGCAGATTATATTATCATAGTCATAAATTTACATAAGAAAATAGTAAGATGCGGAGATAATTCAATATTATCTCCATATTTTATTCAGGATTCGGAGCCGTTAGTCACACAATAAATTTTAATCCTAGAGGAATATAAAAAGGAATTGCCCTTGCAAACTCTCATGTCGTAAGAGTAGAAGAACGACAATCACCTGAGCTGGACCTGGTTATGATTAGAGGTTATGTCATCCTACAAACGTCTGTAACTTCGCCACCCTATCAAGTTGACCTTCTTGTAAGTACGAAATATGTTTTCTCATCATTTTAAGCGGCTATCAATTAGGATGTACCTGATTTTTTATTTCATTTTATATAGATAACTAATGGTCGAACCTGTCGAATTTGTTTGACAGTGCTCTCTTGTAAGCAGTAGGGAAAATTGTTGGAATAAAAGTTGGACTTAAGGGATGGTTCAATTTTTTATTACCAACAAAATGGCCACTGCATATTCTACTATATTCTTTTGATTGCCAAGGATTTCCATCAACTCTGAATAATTAAAAATTATTAATATACTTTTTGTAAATAAGGTGACTGGTAACTGCAAGATTTGTGGGTTACCTTTTCGTATTGACCGCAGTTATCCACTTTTATCGCTGAGGTTTCTTATGTGGCACAGAAGGAAAAACGTAAATATGACACTTTGGAGAATTATCATAATTGTTTTTGCAACCAACCACACAACACACTACCTTAGAGCTCTATTTTTACGACATAATTTATCGATTTTTAATAATTTTTCTATACAATCAGGTTTATAGCCCAGTGTAATCAGTGTAAATTTACCTACCAATATTTCTAAGTTTTGCCACTACTCGCGCTGCATATCAGCTGCCCCCATTTTTTAACTATCTTGCACATACTCAATAAATAGTATAGGATATGATAATCGATAGAATAGAAAATTTACTAACATTTAGTTAGAGTTTATGAATAATGTTTAGAAAGTTTATGAATACAAAATTTTGCTGTAATAAAATATATCATTCAATTCCTTCTACGAACAATTTACAACTAGGATTTGATGTTTACTATTTGCATATAGCTGTTTAAGTAAGTTAAAGTCGTACATTGACAATTTTTTACCTGTTTGTATAAATATTTCTCAATTACTTAGTCACAATCCTCGCTTTCTGGGCATGGTATATTTTCTGAAAATACAAACCTCCGCATTAGTGATTAGCAGGAGTAGCATGCCATGGTATTCTAAAATAACATTATGGGGGTATTATGGGAGACCATAGAAATCACTAATTAGGGAATTGGTAGTAAAACCATGGGCATATTCACAGACAATAAGGACACGGTAACGCTCCAATTGTAGGACTAACTCCTAGCTGATTCAGTAGTATAAGAAGTCATTGAATATGCTAGGGAAAATAAACGGTATCACTTTATGTTGGTGAAGGGACATGGAAGGAACTGGGGAAAGGAGGAGAGACGCCGAAGTTATTAGTAAAGGCAATGGGTACAAATATATGGTTGTAAACGTAAGCCTCCTTTTGGTACACCTGCGTTTGTAGCCTCGCGGGTAGCCGCCCGAAGGGTGAGGGGTGGAAAACTATGCATCGTTGCACTTCTTGCGGAACAGTGCCGTTATCTGGAGTGATATCGAAAAAATTTTCTAATAAAAATGTAGATTATAAAATTCTGCGTCGTCTTAATCTTATTTGATCCTTAAATCTGGGTAATTAAAAAATCCACATATTTGAGTAAGTGGCGGCAAGCTTCAAGAAATCATATTTTTCTTTATATACAACCAAATATTATATATCACGCATCATCAGATTTACAAAATATTGATATTTCATAAAAAGAAATTTGGGGAATTGTTTTCAGTCGATCTTTGTAGTAATCCACGATGAAAATGTGACTTTGTTGGAAATTATAAATCAACTCGCAACTTGGGTGCGTTGTATCTTAGAAACTGTTACTCCGAAACAAAAAATAATAAACCAATAATATGTAGAATTTCATAGTCTACATCTTCTATTTCAATATTTTTTCGATGTCACTCCAACTAACACCGCTATTCCTTAAAAAGTGTAGCGATTCACAGTATTCCACCCCTCGCCTCTCGGGCTGCACCATCGCCCCAGAAGTTACAACCTTAGGTGTACCATCGGGAGGGTTATATTTTTTACCAAATTTCATTTCTGTCTGACCTTTACAAGTCAAAACGCCGCATTGCCTGGACTATATATCAGATTATACATTGAATTATACCCAGAAGCGATTCTCGACCCCTTTCGCGTGTTTCTGCACGATCAGATAAGGTTTCAAAAAATAAAACCCGTCACAGGTAGGATTCGACATTTATCCCGGATGGGAACCAAACGACATACAGCTGTTTCGAAATTATTGGTCCTCATCAGTGCCGTACACAGTACGCCGATCCAGGACAAATGACTTATATGTTACTGGCCCTAATGCTTAATTTAATTTCAACTCCGAGGTAGTTCTGGACTAGGTTGGAGCCTTTGGTGTGAAGATAGCACTACACTCGACACGCGTTTCACCAACAAAGTTGGTATCTTCTGGAGATTATTAAAACAGTTCTAATCATCTAAAGATAATGCCAACTTTGTTGGTTAAACGCGCATCGAGTATTTTGTATAGTGTTTTGGTGTTTTGTGGAAAACTAAGTTAGTGTTTTCCCGACAAAATTCACTTGTGTATCAATAAATCACGACAATATCGATATACTTTAAGGTAATTTCAAAATACACCTTGTGTTAGTTGAAGATATGTACAGGGAAAGTTAGTAGAGATGGAAACAAACTTTAAATTATCTATTAGAAAGTGATAATCAAATTGTGGCATAACATTTGGATACATCTTGTATTGAGGATTTAGCTTAACACTAAAACAAAGTTATTATTTGTATATCCTGTAAATGATTTAGGAGAAATGGCGTTTTCTACATAAAGAGCATGAATTAGTCTACTCTTGCTGTTAAGAGTAGCAGATAACTTAAAGTATTTCGATGTAAAACCGAAATTTTTGAAGTACCGAAATATCCCAAAAGTGATTAAAGTTATGTATAAAGATGTCATTAAAAGTTCCCTTAAAATAATTAAAGAAAACCAAATGTGTAACAAGAAATAACTAATTTATTTAAAATAAATAAGTTAATAACTATATCTAGTCTATATGGTAGACATAACAATATTTTAATTGGATAAAGTATGAATTTGTTTTTAATGAAATTAGAATTAATTATAAAAATCTAATTTAGAATAACTTAGAAATAGAATAAATTAGAAGATCTCTTAATATTTTTGATGAACCATTTCAATCAGTCCGCCTGTATATTGAAAGAATATGGTAAAACAATTATTTCGTCTACATTATGCGTTCCTATTATACCGTTTTTCCTATTTTCTGTTACGTTAATGAGGACACTAAAATATTCCTACAGTACTTCGTCTTCTTCTTCCCATGCTCTCGTACCGCAAGGAGTACCAGACAAGGAAAAATGTACAGATATAGAGAATTATGTCACATCATCGATATTCAACATCAAGAAACGCCGTCTCTGCCCTCTAGTGTAGTAACAGGTATTAAAACCCTCAACATAACGCTTTCGGTTACTACATGTCTGAAGTAAAGCTTACTAAAATCGTGAGACGTGCATGCATTTTCTTCCCACTTCTTGTCGCAGTTAGTTTCCTCTAATTATCTACCCAGGACACTAAACTAATTTAAGTTAACTGCTACCAATAATTACCATTTCGCTTCATTCATTATTGTGAACTATCGAAGTTTATTGTAAATAAACAAATTGGTTGTTTATAAGAGAGATCTTATTACTTCTTCTCAAAAGCCTGGAGAAGCAACGCCCGAGAATTGATTAATATCACCGACTACGTAACAGAAATAGATGGGGATTCGCTGCCTACTCTTATATGCTTGTCAGATCGATCAGACTCATTGTGGTACAATTTCCTGTTTTAATAAACACTCTCTGAATTCCACCCACGAGACAAATTAATAGTAAGTCGAGAACAACAGTTGAATAAAATTTAAAATAAATCCTCTACATTGCCGCATGCAAAATTATTTTGTAGGAAGAAAAATTAATTATATCCACAGCAGCGATTTATTTTTTGAACAACCCAGGGCCGGTATTAAATAAGTATTACATAACCTAATTTATCGTTAAAATTTATGTAGCGCGGGTAATTAAATATTCGTTACAAAGGAAATCTCTACATAGGGGAATTAAAATTCGTGTAGGTTGTTAGTCTTTAAACCAATTAAAATTTAATTTTTAGCGAGCGTTAATACCTTCGTTTCAAATTTTTCACTCTATTAAATGTTAATATAGATTCTTTTTATGATAGGGATTTTCCATTCACCGCACACAGGCCAGGATTGAATTTCTCTCCATAATAAAAATTTTAAAATTTCAAGTCCCATTAATTGCCCCTTTTCGTATTATGTTTTATACGTAGATAAAATACAACGGTTAATTTTCATAATTCTGAACAACTCGATAATATTGAAATTTTATACGTTTTATTGCTTCCGTTAATGGTCCTGATCAGATTACGCTTTGTAAATTGACTAATTACAATTTATTTATTTATTTTATTTATTTGTACGACATACACTCGCATAAGAAATTCCAGTTCCAGGATATAGAACATTCGACACTACAATAAAAAAGTAATATTGACCTAGTTTTTCTTTAACGAATGCTATGGAATCGGAATACTTGTTTCCTAGTATTCCAATACCATAAGCTTTGAACTACCTTAATAATTTAGTCGATTCAAATAATATCAGTCCAGATATAGTAACAGAATATATTGAACTCGCTAAAATTTGCATGAAACAGAATTGTTTTTAATTTAAAAACGGATTTTTTGAGCAACTTGAAGGTACAGCCATGGGTGACTTTTTGTCACCTTTCATTGCCAGTCTCTTTATGAGTAGATTTGAAACGAAAGCAAAAGAAGAACTGGAGTACTTCCCTAGGGTTTGGTTTAGGTAGGTGGGTGATGTGTTCGCAGTATTTGAAGCAAAAGTCAGGAACACTGATTTAATTTGAAACTTCGTTTTCAAATTAAATAACCCTTTCGCATCAGTAAAATTCACATATGGAGTTGAAACCAATGAGCAATTATCATTTTTAGATGTACTAGTTATTGAAAGTAGTGAAAGTAAGCTAAAATTTGATATATACAGAAAATACGTCAGCACTCTCAGATATATTCCTAATGATTTCCACCATTATGTTCAACATAAAATGGCGAACCTCAATTTTCTTGTCGATTGCTTACTAGGATTTCCTCACGATAAAGATAGGTTTGAAAAAGAAAAAGCACTAATCAAGGATATAGCTGAGTGTAATGAATATTTTGTTGGTATAGTAACAAAAATGATTAGGAAACTTAAATTAAAAGAAACACTTCGAAATTCCTCAAGCTTTCAAACTGAAAAGTAACATCCAAAAAATATGTATCTATTCCTTACAATCCTCAATTCACTCGTGGTATTAGTAAGATTTATAAAGATATGGGTTTGACGGTAGTTCATTCATGGAAAAATAAATTAAAGCAACATTTAGACAATCCATAAAACAAAATTAACACAAACGTCAGGTCGGGGATTTTCGAAGTCAGCTGTAACGACTGTAACCAAAGGTATGTTGGAGAGACCAAACGATCTATTCAAATCAGGTTCGAAAAGCACATGGTGTATCTCAAATATGATAGAACAAACAGTAGAGTGTTGCCCAACATGTCTTCCAAAACGGCTATAAGATAGATATTAGCAACTTAAGATCAATTAGGAACGTAAAAAAAACTAGACAGCTAGTTACATATGAAAGTTTAGAAATTTGAAAGTGTAAAAATAGTATGAATAGTGACAGAGGGCCTATTTCACTCAGCCCGCTTTATTGGTTAATTACTCACGGTTCACTGTTCCGCAAACATGACGGTCGGAGTTCAATGAGCCGTAACAATAATTTAGATATAAATAGGATATATTACTAACACAAGATTAGTTTTAATCATCTTCAGATGATGCCAAATTTATTGGCGAAAAGCCCGTCGAGTGTAGTGCATAGTATTTTGTTGTTTTATGGAAAACTAAGTCAGCGTTATCTTCAAACTACAGGATTTCGACCCGCTCCAGCGCAGAAAGAGAAGTATACCTCAAACAGTATGTATCAGAATTGCGCAAATAGTTGGCTAATATAATTCCCGAGTCAAATACAATTCCCGAATCGACCACGAGACAGAGGTCATTAGAACTAAATAATGTCTAAATGCTCTAACCTATCTACCATTCCCGTTTAGAAAATCGTCTGCCTATCATCCAGTACATCATTTAATATACCGTATATACCGGCGAATTCGTCATTTTCTATAACGGAACATTTGGATTATTTTATATGTTTTTGGATGGGTTACCATTAGACAGGTTACATTATATAAAAGTTTGAGTATGCTTCTTGGTTTTTCATAACATAGCTTCAGTAATGTTTCTTCTTTCCTTTGACGCATCTTACGTTTCCTCGAAGATAAAAAAAATTGCAGAATAGAGCAAATATTAAGGTATATTAAATAAATTGTAAACGAGTACCATAAAAAATAATTAAATATACTTGTGAGTTTTTTAAGTGAGTTTACTTGTGAATTGTTTAATACGATCATCATAATAAAAAATATCTAAATAATTAAAGAAATAATAATTTAATACTATTTCTATAAATTATTTAGCTATTTTTTATTATGATAATCGTATTACTTTACTATATTATTATGTATATTACCTGGCGCATTCGCCATTTTATAGTATGAAACGTTTGCACTATATTATGTTTTTGAACGAGTTATATTTCGATAAATAAGTCAAAATTACATCATATAACAATTTGAGTATGCTTCTTAGTATTAGGCAGTAATGCTTTAATTATGTTTGTTTCTCTCTTTGATATGCCATACACTGTCTCGAAGTTACACAAAATTGTAGAATAGCTCAAATATTAGTGTATATTAAAAAACTATGAACGTTGCGACCCAAAATACAATAAAAACGCTATTAATATCCTTGAGAGTTGTTAAAATATTATTTATACGCATTTTTTATTTTTTGTTTATCAAGATCGCCTTTTGATATTTTTGCGTTTTATATGTTTAAAAGTAAACTTATTTATAAAGTACCTTCAAATATGATATTTTGGTCCTTTAATTCACAAAGTAACGGAATAGTAGTATGTTTAAGATAATGTATTTTATATTAATTATTTTTCAGTATACAGCATAGATAGTTTATTTCATCGCTATTTGACAAATAAAAAATCTTAAAATATACCGTGGTTTGCTTTTATGGCTAGGCTCAGGTAGAATCTTCCGTTTGTCGGCAAGATGAGAAAGTTTTTTATTTGGCAAATAGCGATGATATTAATAAGCACCCGCGCATTCGCCATTTTATAGAATGGAACATTGAAGCTTTTATCTGTACTTTGTTTGATGTAATGGAAAGCAACAAAAAGTCATCGCTCTCTTTCTTTAGTTAACAATGGAACCATAATATTGGCACATTTTTAATATGCCTCACTTTATATCCTGGACTTTCTCAAAAAAAAAAAGTGCAGGATAACGTAATTATTAAGTAAGGTATATTGAATTATGAATGTTATTATAGGCAGTACATCTGCAATATAATTATTTTCTTATGGGAATTACTATTTCTATAAATAATATTTTTTTTTATATTGCAAATACAATGTTTCTATGCGTTTATAATTGATAATTAGTAACAATATCACCACTTGTACAAAACTTTAACCATATTTTATTGCAATTACTATAACTCACTCATGTAACTGGTCATGTTATATGCAGCTACTCGTACAGTATTTCGATGTTTATGGAAAACTAGTATCCTCTTTCTTATTGCTATATCGAAGGTTTCAACACTTTTCCAAGATATACCAAGCTTGATAAAAAAATAAGATGAACGAATTTCTATAGCAGAAACTGCTGACACTATATATGTGAGAAATAAAGCGTTCGTTAGCTTCATCTTTTGAAAAAGCTAGTGTCAAGTTTGAAGATGTTGTGACTTGTCAATTGGCTTCCAGATCCGGAAGAGTGAGGACGTATTTACCGTGTTACAAGAAAGTGCCACGAAGTCTCATGAAATATTAAAATCAGTATATAGTGATAATGTGGTATCTCTAGATACTGTCTACAAGTGGTATGAGCGTTTAAGAGCGGAAATGATTCAGTTGAAGACGAGCAACGGTTGGAATGTCCTTCGGCCACAAAAACAGACAAAAACATTGCAAATGTGTATACTCCGAACATCCAAATATTACAAGGGCGTACTGCAACATTTGTGAAACGATGTATGGAGAAAGAGACTGGAAAATGTGTAAAAGGCTTCTTCCATCATCACAACAACACGTCCTGCCATACCTCGATTTTGATCCGCGAATTTTTAGCTGCAAAAAGATTCCTGTCTGTCCACATCCACATTACCCTCCGGATTTAACATATTTTAAAAAATCTGTTGTTTCCATAATTGGAAGCATTTTTTTAAGGCTTCTCCCAGAAGGGCCTGCAGCTACTCCACCGTGGCCATCTCAATGTCGGGAGTGATATCAAAATGCTTTCTTTTTAGAATGGCTGTGATTTTTGATAAAAGCTAGATTTTTTAAATGATGCTAAATCCGGAGGGTAATGTGAATGTGGACAGACAGGAATCTTTTTTCAGCTAAAAATTCGCGGATCAAAGTCGAGGTATGATACGACGCAATGTCGTGACTATAGAAGAAGCCATTTACTTTTCCAGTCTCTTTCTCCATACATCGTTTCACAAATGTTGCAATACGCCCTTGTATTATTTGGATATTCGTATACACATATATACTGAGTATACACATTTGCAATGTTTTTGTCTGTTTTTGTGGCCGAAGGACATTCCGACCGTTGCTCGTCTTCAACTGACTCATTTCCGCTCTTAAACGCTCATACCACTTGTAGACAGTATCTAGAGACACCACATTATCACCATATACTGATTTTAATATTTCATGTAAGTGTAATGCATATTAAAAATATGTCAATTTTATGCTTCCATTGTTAACTGAAGAAAGATAACGATGACTTTTTGTTGCTTTCCATTACATCAAACAAAATAAAGATAAAAACTTCGTTGAATCATTTCAATGTTACATTCTATAAAATGGCGAATGCGCTGGTACTTATTAATTTCATCGCTATTGCCAAATAAAAAACTCTCTTATCTTGCCGATACACGGAACAGTCTACCTGAGCCCAGCCATAAAAACAAACCATGGTATGTTTTAAGATTTTTTATTTGGCAAATAACGATGAAATAAACAATTATTTCGATAATAAATAATTGCATTACAAGCCAGGGACAGTACTTTCAAGGGGATTAGTTCAAAGTTTAATTAAGCCTATTGTTTTCTTCATAATAAAATTATTTAAATAATTTCATGTTCACATTCATAATAAATTGTTAAAAATGACTGACTATAGTTGCTATTTTGATACTTGTGTAGTACTCCACAGGTATCAAAATGGCAACTATAATCAGTCATTTTTAACAAAGGCTACAAAACACTAGAAAACCTAAATTTTAATAGACAATGTGTCTCTTGCAAACATAATGCGTAATAGTAATGTTTAATAAAAAAATGTTTGTTTATATATCTTGCTTCAAGTGTTTTCTTTGATATTTTATACATGCCCATATTTTTTCTCACCTCCACCATAGTATCTTTTCTCCTTCATTACATCAAATGAACTATCAACTTGTCTAATGGGGTGGTCCCGAATTTAAATTCCCGCATAGTACATAACACAGTTAGTATGCTCCCAAATAAAAATGTCTAGGAGCTTAAAATTATGCAAAGTATTGCTTAGATATTTCTTCACATTTAAACGATACTAGACCGAGCTACCATCATTGTGAAAAATAATATAACGTTGATCATGTACAAATAGTCGCAAGTTCTGTATCAAATGTGAAAAATTATTTTATATGCATTACTAGCTGATCCGACAGACGTTTTCCTGTCTTATCTATGAATATTCAATTCGAACTGGAATAAATAATAAAAAAAAAAATTTCAAAAACAGTGTTTATTGTAATGCTTTCTGATACACAACATTGATAGTTTGTTTTCTGGCGCATACATAAATAATGTTGATGGTTTTCCGACACGGGAACATGCGACATACAATTGGTCATGTGAAAGACATGGACTTTCAAGATTAATGCCACAAACACTTAACGACTACCCTTGCGATTTATTTATCGACATTGAAAATGCAAACCGCACTGGAACTTGTAACCGTTTAAAGTTGAATGGCATGTCGTTCGGAATCATAGGGATGCGTGGAATCAAAACGTCTTCGCCTTTGTACTTCCCTTTCAATATTGTGGCTTCGATGACGGTGTTCATTAATTTCTTCGCCGCAAGCAGGGTGCCATTACAAAGACGTGGCGGGTTTATGTTCGCAACATAATTATTACCGATCCTACTTTTAATTATAGATTATGAGGTGGTAATCCGGGCAATTCCAGTGAATTTAAAAATTCCGTTGGATAGTTGACAACATCATCTTGGTTAGTAACGGAATCAACCGATTTGTATGTCATCAATTCGCCAACTATCTTATTTTGAATCTGAAAATTCATTTCGCTGAAATGAATGTTGCAGCCAACATAACACGTTCACTGAACTAAACATGATTTTTGTAATTTTGAGAAATGTTTGGGAACACCATCTCGATGAGTTCGGTCTTTGATTTAGTAAAGTGACAAAAATTGGCAGGGAGTGTAATGTATCCAGATGATATGTCAACAGGAACTTTGCCATTACCAATGTGAACTGTAATGGATTGCCACGTTATAATTGAATGCAGCTCGATGGGGATTAAGCGCAACATTTCTACGTTGTTGATTTCGATTCATCGATTCCGTTCAACTTCATTTCGCGCTTCGTGGTGCTCGTCAGTTTGACTTGCTCGTATATATCTTTGACTTGCAGCATTGCGAGTTCTGCGACCTAAGTTCATACGTCTAATTAGTGACATTTTGAAGAACCAAAATTCAACTGAAAATAAAAAATTTACTCCCTTATTCTTCTGTACAACCATGTATACCACGTGTTAGTCTATTAAAACTTATCAAAAATCGATATTAAATTAAATTTTGATATAAGGCTTGATTGCAGTGAACTAACTGCGATGAACAAACACTTCTCAAAAAACTCACTGAACAAACTGAAAACAGGATAAACGTTTCGATCGAATCGACTGTGCAGTGTACACTAAGAAATGAATAAATGAATTTCTTGATCGACAGATGCAGACCGATGTAACTATTAAACAACATTTGCAGCACACGAACTGTCAAACGCGATGAGTGTGTATGTAGCAGACATCTGACAATTTTTAAAAAAGTGATAGACAATTCGATTCACATTCATCAAATGCGCGAACTGTCAAACGCGAAGTTAAAATAGTCGTTAAGTTTTCTCAAATTTTCCAATTTTCTGCGCAATTTTGTTTAGTTTTCGTTCCCTAAAAACCTTCTACGAAGTATTAGAAAACATAAACAAAAAAGATCACTGAAATCGGTTAAGTCGTTCTCAAGTTATGGCGTGACCAAGGGAAATAGGGATTCATTTTTATATATATAGATATATAATCTACTTCATTAAGGTCATCGGATAAGTAATGTGGCCCGACAAGATAATTACCTGTTACATCGTCCCACACATTTCCATTAAATGTGTGCGCCTTATGTTGAAATGAAATTTGCCGCTTAGCGATTATCTCCGTTGTTCTCATCTAATATAACATGTGAGGTATCTTTCGACGGGGCATAAAATAATTGATTTATAAAATTATTTGAAAATTGGAATTATTTTAATTAACAAGAAAACTATTCTGAAACTAGTCACATACCCGGGCTAAAATATCATGCGGAATTTTTAAATTTTTTCGAAATATTATTAAACTAATTTGGCATATAAAATTGTACCTAAGTTACTTTCATTTCACTTAATAAGCCATCAAAATAATAAGGCGCGTTTTAAATTAGTTTTGAGAGCGAAATTAGAGTTTTAAAATATTCAATACAAAATATCAAGAAAATAATATTACAATGTTTGCCTTAAAAGCGCATCGAGGCTTCAAACTTTAGGCACTTGACGGCGACGAGGTATGCGTAACATAAACAAAACTAGCCTGGGTATCTCTCTTCGACAGGCAATTATCGCCCTTATATGTTAAGGTCTTATATGGAAATAGAGCCCAGGAAACCTGATTAGATATTTTATAAACATACCATTGAAACATGAAATACCGTCGAATATTCGAAATCGTGTACGCTGTTTCACCGCGTGCTAGTTATTTCCGCCGCACCAAGGACTTCGGGAATCTGTTATCTCTCTCACAGAAAACTATTATTTTGCTTAAATATCAAGGCCCCGAGGTAAGAGGACAGTTCTAAAATAAATCCAAAAAGAAGCAGTTTGAAGTGAGTCCGGGAAGAGGAAGCCGAAGAAGACCAGAAGAATCGAAGATCCGAAAACTGGAAGAATCGAAGATTGAAAGCCGAGAAGATCCGAAACCTCGAGTAACCGAAGTACCGGAGCCAGGAAGACCGAAGATACGATGACAAAAAAGCCCAGGAGGTCAGCTGAATAGCAGCCCAAAATTCACATTTCATATCTACTACCTCGCCGTCTCGGGAGAGTCCCGTCGCTCGAACCAAGCTGACCACTAGGAAATTACGAGATTGGGTTGTCGTAAACTTCGGTCGAATATCCAGTCGTCCATCACGTCCGAGGCCCTCCGTTATGGATGTCACCGAAAGTAGGGGTTGGGAACCTGGGGGAGAAGTCTCGCCGTGCCTATCGGCCCCTTACTAGGTGAGCGTTATTTAATTATTCGTATTTCCGTTAATATTCATATTCTCATGGATAATATTTATTGATAACAGTTTGCGGATTTATTTATTAATGTGTAGCGACGCGTTAAACTGGCAATTAGCAACGATAATGAGTGACCCTTGATAGCTTAGCGATCAGAGCAACCAACCGGCAATTGGGAGATCCGGGTTCGACTCCCGGTCAAGGCATGCACTTTTATCCTTGCTACCGCCAAAAGTGACTCTATACCTGCGCCGTTATTTCACTGTAGTACTTAAATATAATTAAATACTTTTTGGGTAAATTCTCTGATAATAATAATTTTCTGCTCTCGTTTGGGGTGCAGGCTAGCTGCGCCACAACATTGGTTTCAGTTATTTGTTTGTAACTATTTCTTTTACCGAGAACTTAATTCCCAGCATTCATCTATTTTTTGTAAACGTAAATTAATCTCTACGTGGTAATCAATTATCATTTAGTTTTGTTTATGTAAATTGTGTCAACTGGATATCGCCGGAGCTTGTTATCCATTTACACTTATAACTTGAATGTAAATAATACCAATTTACCTACGGAAAGATCTTGACCGACTAAAAACCCTCTGTTCAAATTTATTGCATTTAGTAGAGCATCTGTTAGCGTCTCCATACGTGGGCATTGACATCTAAGGTTGACTGCAACTCTTAAAATTATATTAGCAGTTACTGCAGGTGAACTTCGTTCGGTGGTTTCGTATTATCGATGATGCTTACCTGTGGTTTAAAATGATAATGATAATTAGTGCTTATCATCTTAGGATGTACTTTGTCTACCACAGCAGGGCAAAACAAAGCATCGGGCTAGATGTCTCTACCTGGGTATCTCAAAGCTAGCGGGTACGTGACACGAAGCCATTACAGAGACATTGTCTCACCTATAATACCTTTACTGAAGTGATTTTGTACACAACCTATGGCAACAACCCATTGCTAACTGCGAGTTCGCGGTTGGGTTCAGGTTTTTTAATGTCTTACAGGGAAACCTACAAGGTGTGTGGCGAGAGGAGTTCCTCTGGACGTAATGCAGGGTTCTGCATATGTCAGCCATTATTTAAATTAAGCGGAACTTTCCGTTACAAATAACAGAGTTCTGTTGTTTGTCAAGAACATTATTTCTACCTATCCAAGTCTGGATAATAAATGTAAATTAAAGTGGATTCTGAGTGTCTTTTTATTGCCTCCTTCTAATACTAAATCAAATAAAGTAAGTCAAACTTAAATTCAGCTAAATAAAATCCTCAATTAAATTAATCAGAGCAAATCATAAGTAAGAAAATTAAAACGAGTAATACTAAACTTTATATAAATAATCTGGGGAGTAAAAATTAAAAAACACAACATAGAAATTTCCTACCACTAGACAAAATCAAATGATCAAGCCAAATCTTCAAACTTGTACGTCCACTCTCTGATGGAGGGTCAACCAGGGGTAGCAGGGGTTTATCAGTATCCCATTCTGCAGATGTGATATCAATATCACCCCTCAGGGTGAACCGTTCTCGCGAGGGGCATTTCTCCTTTGGGCTTCGTAAAATAAAGTATGAGAGTGGGGGTACGGGGTGTTTCAATTCATTACAAACTTTGAATTACAAGTTTTCTATATCGCAAATGACGTTGGCCATATTTTTAAGATCCAGTTTTATTTGAATGCTTCTCTACGAATGCACACGCATCAAACTTCTATATGGATAATGTGTTTCAAAATTACTTCACCTGTTGACCGATCAAATCTTCATAGCGTTCTGTCAACCCGTTGAACTAAAATTTCATCATAACACTTACAGTTCATGAAAACTTCTTTAAATATCTTCAATATGAAGCAAAACAGAAATATTAAGTATGCCTTTGTCTCAGGTTATTTAAATTTAAAATATATACCTCAAAATGAATATTTTACGAATAACTATATCTATCTGGAAAATTTTGTATTGTTTTCATCTTAAATAAAATATAATGTATATGGAAATAATGTAGGAGTCATTTCCAAATTTATATATTCTGCATTATATTTTGACGCAAAATTCTTGGGTAAACAATGGATCATCCTAAACCCTCCCACAAAAACTCCTTAGAAACTTTCATTTTAATAACTTTTCCGAGGAAGGAACATCTAAATTTTATTATAAACTAAAGCCCTACTTGGGAAGAAAAACTTCTTTAAAATTGTCCCCCTTCCGAGCTGATGCTCTTTGTGATGAGTTTCTGATCACATTACATCCATTGCGTGGTATTTCTGTAGGATAATGAGTACTTTATAAAGAAAAATTTATGTAAAAGGGACCCTTCTATGCCATTTATTAATGCGAATTTTTCATATCCGTCCCAAGCGTCTACCCACATTTATATTCAAATATATGAATATAAATATAGGAATTTAAATAGCTCTCGTGGAAAATTACTGTTTTTCTACACATTTTTATAAACTCGTTTTGTAATTTTAGTCGGTATTATTGTACCTGTCGAGGAGTGCCTTGGCGTACGGGCTACCTTTTGTTGTTTTTCGAAATCAATTAATAAAGTAAAAATATGTATTGAAAATATAGATATCAAAGATAAATCTAAATACGAGGGACGTTCTAAATGATCAGAGATATATTACGCCTTATTGGATTTCTCCAAAAAGTATATGTTTATGTACATGATAAATCTGGTTGGTGAGCTTTAGGCGATGAATTTGAATTGTTTGAAACACAATCACCACTTTACATGCTAAATTTATACGCAATTAAAATGTCAATTGAAATAAATTTTGTCTATTGGCCATATATAAGATGTTTATTTAGACCTGTAAAATAAAATAATGAAATAAAATTCCATGGATAATGGTATAATGCAAGTGTTAACGGTCATTGTCCCACTAAATACTTTTTTGACTCCTGCTACGAGCTTGTTAAATTTCTCTTGATGTTTTTCATCGTATTAGCTCTTCAAGATGAAATCCAAAGAGTAATGTTGACATATTCTCCTCCTCGATATACAAATGGGTTCCTACAACTTATTATAATGAATATGCTGTAGGAAATAAGATTCCATATGGTAGTTTTATAAACTTAAAAAATTATATATTCGATTAATATTTATGGAAAATCTTATTTTGTTTTCAATCTGGTTAACGCTGTTCCATAATATTTTAGTACCGTGTTTTGTGAATGAATTTTATTTCTATAACAATGTCTTTTTATTATCTTTATTGTTGTGTTGTTTAAGTTATTCTTGCATATCCTATATTCTTGCAACTCCAAGTTATGTGGTGTCCTTGCAATCTTAAAAATAAACTTTGTTTTATGTTTTATATAATTAACTAATACAAATGTTATCCACAATTTACGTTTTTTGTTTATTTTTTAGTTTGTATACTTTTTTTGTCTTTGTGTTTATTTACTTTGGAAACCATTCAGAAACGGCACAAGAATTTTTAAAATATTGAGCAAATGTATTTACCAGCTCTCTATTACCTTTATAACTATTATACCTGTAATACATTGTTGATCATAATTTAGTACTGTTTCTTTTCCTATTAATGTCTTTCCAGCCAGACTAGAGACCAGGGAAAACCTCAATCGACCAGAATCTGCAGTGGGAATAAGTCGGAATCTAATCAGAGACCGCATCAATTGCTGGGCAAGAGACCAGAACAATAAAAGATGGAGAGGAGTAACAGGTTGTCGAATAACCAAACTCTTCATCCAATACTCAAAGATTGAGAAATGGGCCCAAGAATTCATTAAATTGAACAGGCACAAAGCCAGACCCCTGGTGGGAATCATAACGGGCCACCATAGTAGTCTGAATGCATATAAGCACAAGCTGAGGATGACTGACAGCCCGGCCTGCAGATACTGTAAAGAGGACGAGGAAACCTCGATTCATCTTCTTTACACCTGCCCCGCATTGGAGGAGAAGAGGTATCTTATATTAGGGACCCCAGTTACCCTAGATGAAGCGAGGCTTAAGGCGGGGGACGTGCCTAAAGTGCTCCTTTTATGGGATAGCATTTTTAGATAATGACCCGGATAAAAGAGGATCACCAAGGGACTACCCATGCGATCAGTGGCTGATGAGGCCAAAACCTATATAATATAATAATAATAATGTCTTGCCAAATGTTATGTACATGCTGTGACTACCAACTTACTTAGTTGCCTTAAAAAATTATAATAAAACTAAATTTAGCCATTTAACCTAGTGCAGTACCAACAAATAATAAATCACTCGGTAACGATATATGTTCGTGGCTTTTGTGTGTACGCGATGGAATCCCTCACTTCCCCCGAAAGGGCAATACTAAATACCTAATCAAGGCGCACTTCACGCAAAACAAGAAATATGACACAACAGAGGCTCTTGACTGCTTTTAAATAGCACCCCAATTCAAAATAAAGCGGAACATAATATGAAATGGTGGAGCGCCGCGTGCAGCTGTTGCAGCGGAGGGTCGATATTCGTTTGTGCTCAAAGGAAAACGGCACTCGTGGGAAATATCTTATCAGAAAATACGCCGACGAAATGTATCATCTATTTGGTACGTTCTCAATATAGCGTTACCACTTTGTCAAAATATTTTCTCGGCGTAATCCAAAACGCGGAGCTCGGCTTTTACTGGTGCTCCTACACAAACGTGTAATGGAATGTTATTCGTTTATTTCAACCGAAATATACTCATTTATTTATTGCTGAAGATTCCTTACGTTCTTATTTTATACGTTATATGTGTGTAAATCACAATTTGTGGACTCACGAAACATTTTGTGTGGGATCTAAATATATTTAGTGCACGTGCATATTAGATAATCTAAAGTTGTCTCGTCATATGTACATATATCTTGGAAGCTGTGGTTGCCATACAGGGTGTTCTACTTAAAATGAAACAGCTGGATTAACTTTTTAGATAATTTGTTTATAAGAAAAAAAATTGTCAGTGTTTTTTGCGAAAGACCACTTGACTTTTTGTTCGAAACCGAATTGATATGGATGTTTATAGAGCTTGATTGATATGGAGTTATTATGCTCTCAGATTTTCTGAGAGAATATTGTCCCATAATTACCTCGAAGGAGGTCTTGAAGTTCCTTGGATTAATCTGAGACAATGATAATAATCGCTTGGAGCTGGACTAGATTCCTTGCTCGGAGTAAACCTGGCGTGGATTTACTCCGACCTGATGGTGGACATATGTGTATGTCCGTGTAAATGTCAGGGGTTAGGTGAAGGAATATCACTAAGTGAATCAATACCTGTGAACAAAAATCGTAATGATAGTTAATTATTTTTCTCCGTCGTGTTGTTCTGTCAAGAATAGAACAACAAAGAAAATAACGCAAGCACAACAAAATCTATCTTTCATGGAAACATAATGTAGTTTCTATAATAAAAATATAACCTAATAGGTATACTGTAAAAGGTGTCCTGAAATGCTTTCCTTATTTGTTAGTTGAAGATCTCAGAACGAGGTAGTGGTACATGTGCACGCATATGTTTGTTAAACATCCGCATTAAAAATTCAGTTGCAATGGATCATTTGATTAGAGCAACGTGCCATGTGTGTCAGAAGCTTTTACGAGAATCCCCGTTTTATCATAATAGCCTATATCGAGCGCACTACCTCCTTCAAGACATTAATCAAGTTCCTTCAGTGTCAAGTTAATCAAATTCTGGACCACTGAATTGTTCTATACGAAAATTCTGCAGTCGCCTTATGTCTTTCGAAAATCACTGTCTACGATATCCTGGTAAATGATTTGAAATTTCATCCTTACAGGATTCAACTGACACAAGCTTTGAAGGTCCGATTCGATCCAACTTGAGACAATAATTATTCCAAAACTTTGAAAATTTCCTATTTACCGACGAAGCATATTTCCAATTAAGTGGATATGTAAATAAACAACATTTACCCGTGAGACAATTGTTCATAATTTTGCGAGCTCATATTTCACTACATTCGAGAAAACCCAGATTTGAATTTTAAAATATGTTATTCAAATGAGTCTGCTTTCTTTGACCGTAGCTGTCAACATACACAACTGCAGAGGTTGGTATGACATGAACTCCTATCTTCATAGGGGACATCATATGCAGAAAGTAGATAAACACAATAGGCATAGAATTTTTAAAATATGTAAAAGAAATTCTAAATTTTTAGGTGATTTTCAAAGGGTTGTAACTTGAATAAAACTAGTCGCGAATCAAAAAATCTAATTGAAGCTCCAAGTTTCTAGTTTGTAATCAGTATTTTTTACCTTCAGCGGTTTTTGAGTAATCATAACAAAACCATTGGTAAATTTTCGTTACCGTAGTATGCCGAAAATAAAAATTTTTTGCAACAGCTCGATAAGATGCACCTTCCCTTTTAACATGAATAGATAAATTCATAAAATACATAGTTCTATAGTAACATACACTTTGCTTCTCTCCCAGTAACAAAATCAAACTGATCTAATCTCATGTTAACCTCTCAAGTAATGAGTGTACACGTTAATTTGGCCAGGCTTTCCTACCCTTTAAATCCTATTATATTTTAAAATACTCCTGGCGAATGAAGCAAACAGGTCAATGACCTCATCTCAAAGATATGTAAATAATGACTTCAGCTCATTAGATGTAAAAACAAAGTAACATTTAGTTGTTCTGCAACTGTTGTAATTATACACTTAAATTTGTGCAGGGGTGTATATGAATATTTAACAAATTTGATTAGGCTTCTCGGGTACCGTATAAGCGAGTCATTATAGGTTTTTAACATTAGTGCTATTCGAAATGATAAAGCTGTATGCATGTAACTTCGGAGGCGGCATGGACGACATGCCCCAATTTAACAGTTGCATAACTAAGAAACGTGATCTGGAACACGGGTTGGTGGGAAAATTCGAGGAGAGGCGGATTAGCTAAAGTCAATATAACTTTTGCTGGATTATCGGGATTTAGTTCTGTTCTGTGGACCTGAATCCTAATTTATCGTATGCTATCTGATTCCTTTATTAGGACCGTCTGAGGATTGATGCCTCTAACATTCTGGATTAGACTATCTAATTACGACAGTCTTTCGGAGTCTTCCGAAAATTTCACCGCTTGTTTGTGCAATCACATCTCTCGGTTATCTAGCGAAGAAGTAGGTCGAACAATTTTATGGATTAGATTTTATTGGTGTTTTACATTGTCTTGCCATACGGCGCAGAGTAGTTTCGATATCAGCCCGAATACAGTCAATATGAATCGAGTAGAGTTAGGACGGAAGTATTAATAAAATAAAATGGATTAGTTTTTTAAAATTCTTTCTAGATAATAAAATATCCTTTGTATTTGAAATAATTGGTAATATTATATACATTTCTAACTAGACATGATAGAAGTTATATCAGTCACATATTTCACTTAAACATTACAGAGAGTGTCTCAGTTGAAACTATAGGATTTGATTTGCACACATTCTGCGATTACCAGTTCAAACAGTGAATAGTTTTTGTACAACTGGATTATAAAAGTGAGTGATCATTTACAGTCGCACTAGGAAAAGTTCGTACAAAATTAGGACAAATTAAAGCACCTTCAGAGTTAACGGTTCCTAACTTAATCAAGTAAATTGAAGAGACGGGTTCTGTTATTGATAACGCAACACCAGTACGTCCTCGTTGTTGTCGATGACATGAAAATGTTGCTGCAGTGAGAGAATGTGTACGGGAGTATCCAAACACATCAATTCTATGTCGTGCGCAGCAATTAAATCTGTCGAGAACCACCACTCATCAGATTTTAAAGAACAATCCGCGTCTGTCAGCAAACAAAATTCATTTAGATAATTTGGCATAACAACTAGAAGTTATAGACCATTTACAACGACGTATATTTGTTAATTGGGTGTTAGAGAAAAAATTGAGACCGATTTTTGCAACATAATTTTGTTCAGCTATGAAACACATATTCATATTGATGGATACGTCAACAAAAAAAAATTTTTAATGGTAAGGATTAGCATGCTGTTCACGAAGAAGGAATACATCCACAGTGACGCACGGTTTGGTGTGTATTTTGGAGTGGTGGTACTCCACCACTGAAACCACTGCAGTTTAAATCCAAATCATCAACTTGGTGGAAAAATAAATTGTTTAATATGTTACGATAACATTCCCTATTTACTGTGATTGCATTATCAGATTTATTTTCAAATAAGTAATTGTTGTCCAATAGTGAAATTTATGATTTGGATTTGAACTGGATGTGATTTCAGTAAAACAACTATGTAAGATAACTATGTTGCATTCCAAATTTACTGATTAATTTGGAATGCAACATAGTTATCTTACATAGTTGTTTTACTGAAATCACATCCAGTTCAAATCCAAATCATTAGTTTCACTATTGGACAACAATTATTTCTTTGAGAATAAATGTTGATCACCACTAGACTTTTTTCTTTGGAGTTATGTCAAACAAAAAGTGTACGCCACCCAGGCAGCAACAATCAATGACAACAAAGCATACATTCAACGTGTTATTCGGTAAATAGAGTCAGTTATACAGTGCTATTCAAAAGTCCCCTCCCCCCCTCTTATCTTTTTAACAATTATACATAAACTCGTGAAATTTGGTAACTGAATATTAAGGGTTGTAAACTTCCCTACTAGTGATGATAGATGACGTATGCGTCAAAGATGACGTCACAAGGTCATTGTGACCAATAATTTTAAATGGAACCCTATGGCAAGCGACACCTCTTTTAAAAGGTATCGAAAAAACGTATTCAATGATACTAATATTGTTTGTATTTATGGTAGTTTTGATGGATTAAATCAGTAATCAGTAAACTTGGATAATAATTTTAATTACAGAATCAAGAATCAGTACCTACTTATAGTAATTGTTCGAAGTGAGCTCCATCTACTTCCTGACAGTAAAACATCCTATTGCGAAACTCTTCTCGTACTTTTTCAAATGTGTCTGCGGAAATAGCCCTACATTCTGTAACAATACGTTGTTTTAAAACATCAATATTGTCAGGCTGAGTGGCGTAAACCTTCGATTTAAGATACCCCCACAGAAAAAAATCTAAAGGTGTGAGGTCCGGTGATCGAGGCGGCCATTCCATTGAACCTCGTCGTCCAATCCATCTACCAGGATATTCTTCATCCAAATACCGTCTTACTGCACCGTAATAGTGTGGAGGAGCACCATCCTGTTGGAATTTTATTTCCAAGATGTCGAATTCATCTTGATTATCTTCCAAAATTTCAAG
The DNA here is from genome assembly GCA_037954035.1 of Rosalia funebris. Lineage (NCBI taxonomy): Eukaryota > Metazoa > Arthropoda > Insecta > Coleoptera > Cerambycidae > Rosalia > Rosalia funebris. The sequence continues at coordinate 10,728,178 of JAZFAV010000006.1, forward strand.
GATTAACGGTTCTATTGCATTTTGCAACATCTGCAGATACACCTCACCAGTTAAGTTGGTATTTAAAAAAACAGGCCCAACGATGTGGTTTCCCAGTATACCTACTCAAACATTGACCTTCTCGGGATACTGAGTATGTGTTTCACGAAACATGTGAGGATTTGCGTCACTCCAATATCTCACGTTTTGTGTATTTACATTTCCATTTAGATAGAAAGTACTTTCGTCACTAAAACAAATTGTTTTGACATAGTCTGGTTGTTGGTTAATTTTAGTCTCCATATTTTCACAAAATTGCAGTCTTCGGTCTGGATCGTCGTCTGAGAGTTGATGAACCATTTTTAATTTGTATGGGTGAAATGTGTTTTTTTTTCAATACCCTGTGCACTGTACTTTGACTGACTTCACAGGTTGATGCAACTTGAGTTGTTGAAGAAGTAGGATTTACTATTACTTCTGCCAGTATATCAATTTTTTTTCATCAGAAATTTGTGGTCTGCCAGATCGTTTTACATCATTAATACTACCCGTTGTTTTAAACTTACGAAGAAGCTCTCTCAAATAAGTCCTCGAAACTGGGCGATCGGGAAACCTTTCATTAAAAATGCGTTCTGCTGCATGAATATTTTCTCCAGTTTCACCAAGTATTAGGATCGCTGCTACTTTATCACCTAAAACACGTACCATTTCTCTTCTTGAAGCACTTAAACGTTCAGCTCACAACAGTTTAACAAATTATTGAATGTACAAATATTTTAAAATTACCACAAGGTACTAAAACAGTTAAACGTTCGATCAACAATACACAAATTATTAAATGTATAAAAACTTTGACAGCTAAAAAAACATCAAATTGAGGAGACTTGCAAAAACGTCAGATTATTTATTATCCAACTATCCAGTGGCGGAGCTTGAATTTTAAATTTTATTATTAACTGATTTAATTCATCACAGCTTTGCGGTTTTTGAAAGCCAGTTGTCAAAACTGCCGTAAACAGACACAATATTAGTATCATTGAATAGGTTTTTTCGATACCTTTTAAAAGAGGTGTCGCTTGCCATAGGGTTCCATTTAAAATTATTGGTCACAATGACCTTGTGACGTCATATTTGACGCATACGTCATCTATCATCACTAGTAGGGAAGTTTACAACCCTTAATATTCAGTTACCAAATTTCACTAGTTTATGTATAATCGTTCCAAAGATAAGAGCGGGGGAGGGGACTTTTGAATAGAACGGTATATGTGCCCGTGTTATGGACAATTTTGCTAAACAAATGACGTCACGATCAGATCATTCAAAGTGGCCATACGCATGATATTCTTTTCCAGTTGTAGTCGTATCGTCTCTATTTTATGTTGAAAAGTAAAAAAACTTTAGTTTGTCAAACATTATTAGTTCTATTCACAAGTCACATCCTATAGTTCCAAATTGAACGCACTTTATTAAGTGCAATTCCAATTTTATTTAAAGAAATAAATATTGTAGCAGTACCTCAAACCTAAGAAAATAAACAAACAATGACTGACACCTTAGTCACTGGACACTGCAATGGTCACGGTGTGCTTTGTTGAGTGATTGCTCGATTGTCTGCTTATTTAATCAGATACTGTTATCAGGCATTCGGTATTTATAATCAATGTTTTATTTATCATGCTGTTCCATTATGTGGATCGGATTAATGATTTTACAAAATTTTCAATCAGCTATTTCTGTGTAAATTCCTGATGGTTTTTGAAAATGATGATGTTCAAAAGGCTTGAAGGGTAGTCTGAAAGTTCCATATTATTAGTGTCATGGCTATTAGACTATTGCCTCCTGGTGAATTTGTTTCTTTGTTTGTTTGTGTAGTGATCAAGGGTGTTCGAGAAGGTTCTTTTGGATATTGTTTACATGGCTGATGGTGGTGTGTACGCGATCTTTTACAAGCTTTGTCTGAGATGCTCTATTTTTTCTTATTTACTTAGGGTAGATTACATAACAGGACCCTTTAAGTTACCCCGGATTTGGAAAATAATTGGAGATAAATATCACGAGACTAATTTCCAGTGACATGTCCCCTTTCAATGCATTAACATGATTATTATACAGGGTGAGTCAGGAGGAACAGACTAAACTCCAGGAGTGTATTGTACGCGTGAAAATATTGTAAAAAAACTTTTATATTTTTATCCGATTTTTATTTGTTTTCAAGTTATAGCGTAATTAAAAATAAACAAAATTTCATACATTAACATTTTGGTAATCATAGCGTTATAAATGTTCAAAAATACCGCCATTCACCTATAAACATTTTTTGCTTCTTCTACGAAGGGCGCCTGTATCTCTACTGGTTGAGTCATGTCTTTGTTTAAGATCGGCTGCAGCATTTCTGATGCGTTGAATTAGTGAATCCTGAGTATCCACTTTTACTTTATACACTTCGTCTTTGAGCTAGCTCCATAAATAATAATCTAGTGCTGTGAGATCTGGAGATCTTGGAGGCCAACTAATTGGACCACCGCGACCGATCCAGGGCCCTGGAAACCTTTCGTCCAAATAATGACCTGGCGTCCTTGACCTGGCGAGCGAGATGTGCAGGAGCTTCATCGTGCTGGTAGTACATTTGCATTCTGATGTTCCAACGAACATCCTCTAGTAGTCCGCGTAATCCATTTTATAAAAAATTTAAGTAGTCGTCTCCTGTGAAGCGATTCTCCAAAATGAAAGGACCAATTAAATAACCATCGACCATACAACACCACACGTCTACCGAAAACTTATGTTGAAAGTTACTTTCGACTGTTGCGCCGGAATTTTGATATGACGATTCATGACAGTTGTGAGTATTATTAATGTCGTCACGGATAAATTTTGCTTGTAGGTGATATGCATCCATACCATGCTATACATGGTATGGATGCAAGCCTTGCTGGTGGAGTGTATTTATTACTCTTGTTTGTAGAATGCCCAATAGAATACTAATTCTTCGTGAACTGATAAATACATGTTTATTAGGATGTCTGTGATGTGGAAACAGTTGACGATATTCTTCACCAGCAGCTCTAACATTCCCATTACAAAAACCAAACACCATATTTGCATATTCTAAATTTGAATATGTGTGTGGTATTTTGTAATACTTATACTAGGAAAACATTTTTAATTACGCTATAACTTGAAAACAAATAAAAATCGGATAACAGTAGTTGAGATTTTTTTACATTCTTTCACGGGTACAATACACTCCTGAAGTTCGGTCCTTTCCTCCCGACTCACCCTGTAGGTACATATAAATGGGGTCGAGGATATCCTCTTAAAGATTCTTCATTAACTTCGATTATGTTACTTAAATGGTAAATCGGTTTTAGTATTATTATTAAAGTTAGTACTACCAGCACTTAGGGGTTAAAGTGAAAAAATCTATAATAGCTACCAAAGACCAAAGTGTTTCGTTTGGAAATTAAATCATTTTGTTCCATCGTTTCTAAATTAATTATTTTAAGCTTCAAAATACCTCCTTCTGCTTTGCAATTGATTAGATTATATTCTATACACATTTCTGCATAAAATAATAGTTACATATTTCCTAAAGCCATATTCTGTAAGTTGCATGTGAAATTTATCAATTATATCCATACACTCCTTCTTTATATTCCTTGACAGAATTCCGGTTGAGCTAATTCAAATACATAAATATTAATATGTATTCCTTCCAGTTTTGTTGTTTTTAACGTCTCTTATATTCGGAAGAGGACAAACGTAACGCATTTAAATTTTAAATTCTCCGACGTTCAACATGAAACGCATGTTGAAATACAATTCCTGAATATATTTATTAATTTTTAATGGGTAATTTCGAAACGTGAAATGTCACATTTGAATTTCATATTTAACAACGCTCGGGATATAGACGTTAAGCGATGTTGTATCTGGTAATAAAATATTTATCGTTATGTACAATTGTTTCGTTAAATAATCTACTAACTGTCGGTTCATTTTTCGATGTTCACTTGTTTCTGGTCAATTATCGATGTAGACCAAATTTAAAAGCGATAACTTAACTTCACATCGTGAAATATTCAGACGTTTATAGAATACTATTGTAACATAGGCTATAAAATGAAATGTTAAATAAAAAGATTAGTGATTGAGATATATCGTCGATTTAGTACTACACAGTTGCATGTGATTTTGCATAAGAATGGAAAATCGGGTTTGAAACATTCCATAAACAAATTTAATAAAGTAGATAGAAGCAACGTAATTTTTCTCATGTATACGTATTTTGCTGTACTTTTTTTCACTATTTCCATCATCAAACATTAGAAAACTCACCAACAGCCTTTAGTCTAGAGATACATTTTTTAACACAGAACTTTAATAATGTGACTCAATTCTAGGAAAGGAGTTGATGCGATCCATTATTAATGTCTTGTCTTGTTTAGCCGTATGAAGCTGCGAAGGCGCATACAACTGTGTGACCGCAACAACGTGTCTTCAACATATATGCCGCTCCTGTTTGGGTGGAAGTGTTGGATGTGGGTAGGTGGAGAAGGATGATTGGGAGCGTGCAGAGGAGGGCCGCGTTGCGAGTGGCGAGTGCTTATAGGACGGTGTCTGGGGCCGCCGTGTTGTTCATTTCCGGTATGCCTCCGATCGATCTCCTGGCGAGGGGGAGGAAAGAGGTATACCGGGGATCTGAGAGGAGGAATGCGGGGGAAAGGTTATGGTTGAAATGGCAGGAGCGTTGGGATGCAGAGGCATGCGCGGCGTGGACCAGGTCTCTCATTCCAGACGTTCTGTCATGAGTTGAAAGGAAACACGGGGAGGTTGGGTACTACCTCACGCAGGTGCTGTCGGGCCATGGATGCTTCGGGGAGTACCTGCGTGGGATAGGAAAAGTGGATGGGGATGAATGCGTTTACTGTGGTGAGAGGGACAACCCCGAGCACGCGTTGCTAAGGTGCCCGCGGTGATCCGATGAGAAGCGGGATTGGATGAGAAGTGTGGGTCACCCCGAGAGTATGAGAGAAGTGGTGAATGGAATGATTGGCAATGCGAATGCGTGGGACAGGGGAGAATTGATGATAGGAAGGATAATGAGGAAGAAGGAGGAGGAGGAGAGAGTTGGGCCCGAACCCCTAATCGTGGCAACACGGAGGGGGGATGTAGGGCGAGGTATCTACGAGAACATCCTATGGAGAGATTGACCCCTACCTCGAAGAGATGCGAGAGCGGTTCCAAGGTAGGTGAGACGCTGATCTGGGGGATCACTTGTCCGGCTCGCGTAAGCACCGGCTACGTCCCCCTTAATAAAAAACATATACCTATGTTCCACTGCGGTATTAAATGATTTGAGTTAGTGCTGCAATCTTTTGGGTCGCAGCACAATTAGATCTAAACACATACAACTTCCTGGCACTAAAAACTTAAAATAACAAAAAAAGTCACTTACAACCATGTAGTATTGAATCGACGATATGCTAACATTTGGTGCATTTCGGATCAGTTAGATCATATCTCTGTGCCACCATTAAACTATAGAAAGATAGTAACAATTACTTCATTATGGAACGAATATTTTTGCCCAACCTAAACATCTGAATTACGATTCAATGTATGGGGAAGAGTTATTCTCATTTTATATGAAAGGACACCCACAATCAGGTAACTAGTAAATGTAAGATTATAAAATTTATATACAAGCTGTTTAGGAAAGGTTTTAGGAAAATAATTATTCCTAGTAGATTGACAGTTTATCGAGGACAAAATAATTCACTACTTGAGTCATAAATGGTTCCATATAAACCATAGACAATCTGGTCCACCTGAAGAGTATTGTGCAAAACAGCTTCGCTAGCAAAAGTCGTAGTAGTCGTATTTTTCGACCTAGAGAAAGCCATTGATATGGTATGAAGATTTGACGTTCTTAATACTCCCCACAGATGGGACCTTCGTGGAAATCTACCGATTCTAATTAAGAGATTCTTAGGTAATCGGTTTTCAAAGTTCGAATAAATGAAATTCTTTCCAAACCCCAATTATTGGATGGTATACCTCAAGGAAAGTGTGATATCGTTTGCCAAAGCCATCAATAATCTATTTACCAATGTAGACCTGTCCGTAGAAAGAACGTTATATGTAGATGACTTAGCAATTTACTACTTTACAGAACGTACAAAAGACATTCAATATAACTCTCAATCAGCTACGTTGCATCATTACAAGTCAAAATGAATTTTGCTTCTTTCCATCGAAAATACATTTTGTGCACCCCTGCAGATTACGACGAACTGACAACCACCCAATTTTATCTCATAGGTTTATTGCTTTCACGTTACATATTACAAATAAATAATGTCTTGAATGTCTTTAAACTATAGCGGTTTACTTGTGGCTTCCATGGTTTGATTATCATTAAATATTATGGCTGTGATCATTAAGAACAATTGCGCATAATTATAGTAATATGGAACTGGTTGACATGGTGTTAGTCTATAACGAATGATTATAGAATTGGGCAACTGTACGATGTACGTATGTAGACTTGTAGCTTGTTAGCAACTAACAATATACAGAGATATAATTTCACTGTGAATATTTTATTTGCAGATGAAATTGTTTTTATCCGCGGTGAAAATTTTAATGAGCAATTTTCTAATCCGTCGGGCTGTATTGTGTACTGGCAATATTGAACATTTGTTTTAAATATGCGATATGTGGTGAGGTGATAAGACGTGAAATAATATATCTCGATGTCAGCAGTTCTCTATATGTTCAAATTTAGTGGTAAGAAAGATCAGCTTTCATTTTATTTTTCTGATAACATATTTTCGTAGTTTAGGATTTTTCTTGTCAAAATATCATCATTCTTTAAATGTTAGAAAATACTGTAAATACCTCTCTCGCGCTACTGCAATATTTTCACCTGACTGACCTTGCCTACACGACTGCTGAATACACGAAGCGCCGATCCAGGGCAAAAGCCAGGACAAGTGCTAATTTAGATGAATACTCCACGGATTTGTTAGTGTTCGAACGCGTACCGTGTTCGGCACTGATGATAACCGATGAGTTCGAAACAGCTGTCTGTCACTCTATTTCCATCCAGGATAGTTGTCGAATCCCACCCGTGGCGGGTTTTCGCTTCTTAAACCTTGTCTGATCGTGCAGAAACACGAGAAGGGGATCGAGGATCGCTGTTAGGTTTAACTCAATACCTGGCTGGGCTTTTGCCCGACGAGTAGGCATTTCCTATAGCGATTATATAATAGCCCCCCTATTCGGCCTAGTTGATAACCGATTTGCTGTTTGGTGGTCCTTTTCTCGATTTCCGACTTAAGTTACAGCGTTAAAGCGTTAGCCCAATTGACCACTCCTTTCTTAAATTAATAACAATTTTATTAATTTAATACGCTAGTGTAATAGCTTATTTGCAAAAAAAAAATCGTGCAATTCTGAACATTTTTCTCCTCCGTAGGCCATGATCAATGAAATATGTTTTAGAAAAGAAAGTATTTCGTTCAGCTGATTACATAACTGACAAAAAAATTTTAATTGATGTGAAGATAACTCAGCAGAACACGTGGGTGTGTAGACGAGATAGGGCACTGTATATATAAATGCAGATGAAAAAAACTTTTTCCTGTAAAACAATAGTTATTTTTGAGGTAAATAACGAATATTTTAATTGACATTGTAATCATAGGACGTGAAATTGATGAGGCTTTTAAGTTCTTAGGTACATTATGTATCCATCAAATTTAATAAATTTAATTATACCTAATTATAATGACGAAGAAAAAGTAGCTAAAACATATTTTCTAATTAACACTTTTCGCAAATGGTAATTAATTACTAGAATAATTTCTTTAATGATTTAAAATTTCATTGTCACCGGTGAAACATTGTAACGAAAGAATTTTTGACCCAGTTTATACCTCTGGTGATTTCCGAAATTGCTTTTCATAAATAATTATAATCAACATCTGACGGAATTATTTTCCACCAGGGAACCATAAGCGACAATTTAAGTAAAACGTACTCATCGTTGAAATTAATGCGTAATGTTAAACTTACCTTAAGGTTGATCTTTTTATTGGCTTTTACCAATGTAAATTATCTCTTATTTTCCTTGTACGAGAATACGATTCATTAGGTACTTTACTATTATTTTTTTTGCGGCTGCGAATTTTAATGGTGGTGTTTAAGTACACCGACCTATAAGAACCAAGAAGACTAGAGAACAGGAGAAATAACTCGAGTGGTGGGGGTAGGACGAAAAACGTCCGTACCATGGCGGTCCTTGCGTAGAACCGAGCGAGGTTATGTTTATTTTTGTTTACTCTGTTTTGAAAGTTTTGACCGTTTCCAGTTTTTCCGTTAGATATGTCAAAAGCGTCGAGATATTGTTGCGTTACGAATTGTTTCAGCAAAAGCCCTGATTGTGTCATAAATAAACGAACAATTTTTAAAGTTCCTGAGGTAAGTCTTTCGATAGACAAGTATTGTAATGTTTGTATACACCAAAGTAACGCTTACTTTGTAGTAACTAGTAAAAGTGCAGTGTAATGTAGAAGTAAATTGTCAAATAGTAATTTAATGCTCAATTTCGTTTAAGGACTGTGAGAGACGAGAAAAATGGTTGGAGGTGCTGTCACCGTATTACCTTAATATTATGCAGCTCAAGGAAAGCATACTTTATAATAGTAGAAAAAGAAAACTCAAAATACCAGTTTTCCTTCACTTAACGATAATGAATCTGAACTTCCCACAGAACGTTTCCGTAATAAGATTTTTGGTTATCATAGTTTTTTAATAACAGGTAACATCCTATATTATTTATTTTATATTATTATTATGGCCTTTTAGTTAAATTGAAAAAGTTTAACTACAGTTAGTTAGTTAAAGTTAGTTAGGTAGTTTAGTTTAGTTCTTTAGTTTAAAACTTTAGTTTAATTCTTTTCATTGCAATGTTATTTCTTCGCTTACATTAGAATGCAACTTATAATTTCAATTTTCTCGAATAAATAGTTTTGTGACATTTCTTGTTTTATTCCTGTACCCTTCAATTTATGTCTAACTACTAACGTTAATTCTGAAACATTAATTGATTTTACATATCACACTGTATTCCGTTCATAGTACACTGATTTGAATAAATTGTACTCTTATTGAATGCTTTGTTTTTACTGAAGCAACATACAAAAAGGTCGGTAAATATGTAATGTTATTACCACAAAATCGAAAATTTTAAATCAACCGAATATATACAATTGATTAGTAATTGTTTACAAACAACTTCACATTTCATAAAATAATAGCTCACAACCTAATTTCACAGGAAAAATATCGGTTACTTTTTGGATGTTTGAATAATCTTGTACAGACTTCGGCACATCCCATTCCATCCATTCCAAATATTCACTGTGTAAATATACATTCACATTCAACTTCGTATCAATGCATATGTTTAAATTGGTGTCCAAACCAGACTCAGCATACCATTTTTCGCTTGGCAATTCAATGGAGTGTCTGTTGCTTTGTAAACTTTCAAACAAAATATTTCCTTCCGAGATCGAACACTTCTTCATTTCCCCATGCAAAAGTGATCGCAGTTCGACATTTTCAATTCCACTTGTGGCCATGGTTAAAATATGTAATCTTCCTGTGGATGATTAAAACTCGTTAGACTAAAAGCTCATTATGTTATTTCATTTCCATAAAGCTAAATTATCATCGATATCCTACTCGTGGCAGACATAAAGCAAAATTATAATTGACAGATGAAAAAATGCAATAACATTTCTTGCTCTAAAAGAAAAGCATTCAGAACTATTATTTTTTGTACATACTATGTATTTAGGACTGAAAATACTGTATCCCAATTTTCATAGCGTGTTTTCACCAAACAATTCGGAAACAACAATTGTAAACAAATGCACGCGAAAATGTTTTACTGTTTACATAATGAGCACAATAGAACCCTAAACCTACATTTAAATAGTGAAGACCCGCGATAGACGAGGATAAACGGCATGCGCACATGCGCAGATCCCGCGCGATTCTATGCGAGGCTGCCATATTGCCGCCGTTTTTCGTCCTACCCCCACCACTGATATTTCGAGGAGCTATGTCTCCTTACTCTCTAGCCTTCTTGATTAGAACATAAGGTGCGGAGTGTAAGGTTACACACGGAGGCGAGAAAAATCACACGAACGTTCAGGGATAGGAACCAAACTTTCCTCGTTGAGTTTAAAATACTGGAATACTATCAGACACTCAGTCAAGACACAGAAGACTTCAAGAATTCAGTCCAGAAGAAGAGTCCAGTCCATTATCCTGGCACAAAGTATTATTTGCATATACCTCTATAGAAGAATACGATAAGTCACCCATTCACATTTAAAATACAGTGCCTGACTATCATTAACTCAATAATTTGGGTTTAACTAACTATCATTAACTCAATAACAGCAATCTAGATCGCATCTAGATTACTAAACTTAGGGTATAAATTATATTCAGTCAAAATAAAATATAACATTTCAGTGAAAGAATAACATAAGTGCCAAAAATAGCGTTTTAAATAGAGATAGTCAAAGTGCTTGAAGTACGTAAACCTACCAATGAGTAAGACAACAGTACATAAGCCAGCCATCTGCCTCTATAATGGGGATGTGTAATTCATGATTGTCTGAAAGAAAAATAAAAAAGTATAAGTAAACGCACATAGATATATTGATAACACAATATTCGTATGGTGGTTGAGTATTGATAGTGAAGGGGTATTGTTTGTTTTATATCAGTAGCAACGGTGATAGCTCCATCAAAAATCTGCTAAAACAAGCAACACTTGAAATGAAAAAAAAATCGTGATTCTGAAAATATGCTTCGTCTTCTAGGTGAAAAATTCAAATTTGTACGGAAAGATGCAACGCCGATAAATTTGCAACCTACCGAAAAACTCAATATTTAACTATTGCCCCTACTAGTCACAAGAACATTGTTGGTTTAAAAAACTGATGGCACAAATTTTATAAAAGCACCAGTCCATCTAATACTGTGTCTCATACACAGTTATTACAACCTCTGAAAAAATTTGGGATTTCGTAGACCCACATATTCAGTATTCGAAAGTTACCTTTCTGGTCCATGAAAGAAAAAAGGCCAATGATTCCTTCAGACCCACCATGCACACCAAACAGTGACACATTGAGGATGCATTTGCTTCTCGTAAATCATTTCTGGATTTTATGAGCTCCAAATGCGATAATCTACCTATTAATGAAACCACCAAGATGCAAATATGCGTCGTCACTAAAGATGATTTTCTTCACAAAATCGGCGTTCACTTCCTGTTGTTCAGTGATTTAATTGGTGAACCGTTTTCGCTGTGTATGGTCTGTTGGCAGAATTTGTTGAGTCAATTGGACTTTGTAAGCATGGAGATGCAAAATCTTTAGCAAGATACGGTGAAGAGTGGCTGTTGAAATGTCCAATGCTTGTGCACGATGTTCGTCATCGTGCACAGGCATGAGTCCCCTAGACTCTCGCTCACACTCTCGCGAACTGCCGTGATGTTTTATTATGAAGAACTACTACGAGGTCACGCCGTGTTTTTTTGTATCAATAACTGAAACAGTACTTCCGAATTTTTCGATTATTCTTTTTATAGTTAATATATTTGGAACATTATTTCTACCGAAAATTGGAGGCACTTTACGAATCATAGCAACCAAAGTTTCAACATTTTGATAGCAGTGTTTAAAAATAATTGCGCGCTGTTGTATTATCTAGCATTCTACGTTTACTAACTCCTGTTTATCTCCTATCGATCTGTCATAATTATTGACCTATCGAGTCACTACAGCCAAAATGGCCCGCAATTCAAATCTCGAGCTCTTATTGTAACACATTATATGTATACTGTTACAAATCGTCCAGTAAAATAGTTTGCTATAAATTTTTAATTTAGTTGAAAATATACGATAGAGTAGCATTTTAAAATATTTAGAAATACGTATTTTGGAATTAGAACAAATTTGTTTAGCGTTTCTAATTAGATGCCATATTTTCTGGTACACTTTTTGCCAATGACTTTATAAGGCTCTACATCCCAAAACCTTTATAAAAGAGCCCAGTCCATATAGCAATGTTTTCAATAGGAATCGAACGAGAATTTTAACTTCCACCCCATAGTCCTGTAAAAAAGCAGATAAGACACTTTTATGTTATCCTACGGTGATGGCTTTCGTAGAGTAAGCCAGATTATATTCGGTGGACCCGTGATAGCCCCTTAAACCACATCATTTCCTGTGGGACATGTTTTTTAAATTTGCACGTCTTAGTAAAAAGGCACGAACGAGGAAGGCATTTTATCGAAGGCAATTTAGTGTAAGTACTATGCGCAAACTTAAAATCACTCTTGAGCGTAATCCGGATCGGGATCACGCAAGGGCCGTACGGGAAAGTATCGACGATCTGGCAATTGTACAGAAAAAAATTAATTTAAGTAGTAATACTATTTAAAATTAATTGTGGGCATATAGGATCAATACAGATGTATTGTCCTAAATAGTTGCAGATATATTAGGTCTCAGTTTATTTAATCTATGCAAAATGTTGAATTAGAAATCTGTATGTCAACAAATATGTAATTAGTAACGGCCCATAGTGGTCGGATTTCCCCATTTCGTGGCCAAAATTCAAATATTCTGTGTAATTTATTGAAAATTGGTATATAGGGATTGTCATGATTGCTGACGATGAATCCGATATTTATTTTTTTTTAAACAAAATGGCGGCCTCAAAATGGCCAACTTTATCTACAAAAAACGCTGTTATATTCATATAGAGGTTTTTGAGGCTGCTGAGAACAAATATGGTACTTGGTTTTAAAGAAACAAAATGGCGGCCTCAAAATGGCCGGCTATTTCTATAAAAAAAATTGTTTCTACTTTCTGAACTACATTTTGGTGACACCGAACTGCGGTGTAATGTATGCAATATATTAGTATCATGGACTGTAAAAACGTGTCTCGTAGTAAACTCGTTTAAGTGGTAATCGGAGTGTTTGGGAGAATCAATAACAATTTAACATGAACTTAGATAACATGATGATAAGCTGTAAAATACCGTTGCAACTTATCAATAACATGCTGGTCAATTCAGTGCTTAGACGATTTTTATGAATCTGTATTGAGTATATACATACTGTCACTATAACTGCTGTATCAAATTTTGCAGGAATGGAACTGGTTATGTAGCTCCAATATGCAAATAAATTCAAATAAATATACTTTCTTGACTACGTAATAGTAACATACTATTATGGATAACTCAGGATGGAAAAACTAATGATGCTTTTTGGAATGTCGCGCGTGTATCAGTTGGGGGAATGCACGAGACCACGCCAATGTGACCATGGTTAAATAACTTAAAAATGCGACTAAATGCGACCAATTCGTATTCGCAATAGTAAATACTATTTCAAAATACTAGACTACTAGAATACTAAACAGTAATCTAAAGAAAGTTAAGCGTTTTGGAAAATAATAAAGGACGTCTGTTACTCCATACGACGACGTAAAGAAGGCAGTTTTAAAAGTACCATCTCGAAGAAAATTACTTCAAAATGGATTGCCGAAATAGGGCCAATTACCGAGTTGAGGCAACACACTACTATTATGTTCATTTTGATGATGTAGAGAAGCTGAATGACAATCTAAATCCAAATGAAACACTCCCTCTCTCATACAATCAGCGGGTGTTCAATGATCTAGCTGTTAGAAAGATTTAATGTACATCCACAATAATTTTTCAAGAATTTACTTGCCAATAAGGAAACTTGAGTGTTGTGGAACCTACTTCTCTTGGATACACAATGGTTAACGCAGTCGATTTAATATTTGAACTAAACTAGTTCTTTTTCAGAGTACTACACCAATATTAATTGGCAGGCGTGATGGCCTTGATGGGTTCTGCCGGCAAGTCGGAAGAGATTACCGCTCTTTACTCGCCCATTATGTAGACCGGGACCATCGTACGAAGGTAGGCCAATAATTGCTTCCGCTTTCGCGGGACTCTACGCGAAAGACAAGTGTCGCCCGCAAACAAGACCCGCGCGACTGGCAGCGATTCGCTCCCCTTGACTTCCTTTGGTCCTGACACCTTTAAGTCCCGCCGGTAGGGACTTCTTCTAGGCTTTTTCTTAATCTTTGGTCGCCTTGTTTTGCCGCATCGCTTCGCCAGCGACAGCCTCTCGAGGGGTGCTTTGTCGTGGGCCAGCACGATGTCCGAGAATTGGGTCATATCAGACAATCTTCCACGACAATGCAGATGAACCGCGTCGCTTAAATCATCGTCAGGAAAGTGAGTCCTGTTACTCGGGAGGGGTCCTTCTCTATTAGAAAAGAATCCCAGGATTTGAGTCAGGTGTGTGAGAGGGAAGTCGTGTATCTTTCCTGTAACAGAAATGGCTAAAGGGCCGTAGGGCCCCCTGACATAAAAAATGGTTAAGTGGAGCAATAGGGCTCAGCTGTAATAAAAAGTTATGTTTGACCTGTAGAGCGGGTCTATGAGGTTATACTACCTGGATCTTCGGTCTCTGTCTTAGGCACGTGCTTGATCGTAGAGTTTCCGAGCCCTGGCTCGAATTTTCTCCGTCACAGTTTTGAAGTCTAGGTCTCGCCGGATGTCGATGCTCCTCACATACCACGGGGCGTCCATGGCACGGCGGAGGGCGACGTTTTCGACGGCCTTAAGCCTCTTCATGTACATCTGAGTAGCGTAGCCCCGAGCTGTCGTTACGTACACCAGTTGAGGCTGAAGGACTTGTCGAATGAGAAGCAGCTTATTCCTGAGGAGTCTGGCCGCGGTAGCTTTGGCGCGTCCCGTGACTTAGTGGATGTGATCTCTCCATGTCAACGACTTGTCCATGATAACAACAAGGTACTTGGTATTGTCCCACCATTGGATGCCCTTGCCGTTGAAATTCACCTGTCCTTCCAGGGTTTCCCGCGTCTTCTTGAGAACCACCGCCCTGCTTTTCTCTGCGTTCATGGCTATATTACACTTGTTGCACTAGTCGGCTAGTTCGTCCGTAGCACGCTGCAGGTGCGTTATTGCCATGCGCGCCCTCCTCAACTTCGCAACGATTGCCGCGTCGTCAGCGTACAGCGCAGTGGCCGTGCGCTCTGTCCTTGGCAGGTCTCACGTGAAGATGTTGAAGAGGTGAGGCGACAGCATCGCACCCTGCGGTACTCCGGCCTCGATGATCCTGTAGTCCAATACAGAGGTCCTTACTCTGGCCCGAAATCGCCTTCTTGTCAGATAGAACTTGATCATTTTCACCAGGGCCATCGGGTATCCCAAGTATAACATCTTGATTAGAGGCCCGTCGTGCGTCAGACTCTATCGAAGGCCTTGGAGACGTCTAGAAATATCGCTGCAGTGGCGTTCTTCCGGTTGAAACATTTGTAATGTCCAATGTTACCAGTCGTAACACTTGCAACTTGTCGAATGTTGAAGTCTATAGGTGAACTGCTCGACAGGGATGACTTCCAACTCTCCGGTATACTCGTGGAGGCGGGCAAGGACCTCCTTGAATCACCTTGCTGAGGGTGGGCAGTAAGCTGATGGGTCTGAAATTTGACGGATGAATTAAGTTCTTGCCTTGTTTAGGTATGAAGATCACGTCAGCAATTTTCTATCCTTCCGGGAAGTGGCGGGTCCGCAGAACTCCGTTCGCAATGTTCAGCAACGCAGCGACTCAGAGTACTAGGCACTCTGCTGAACACGTCCATTTATCGATATGCATATCACTATATTTTCAGAAAACCACTGAAACAATATGTTTTATAATTTTTTTGTGTTAGTTTGAACTCTTCTAACTATATATTTATCTTTTATCTATTTCTTATAATTCAAATACTCGTATACACAAGATGTCGTAAAATAAATAACACACTTCATTCTTATCTCGTTTATTTCTCGAAGAAGAAAGTTATTCCAGTAATATATAACAAGTGAGAAGTAAGGGTAGATACATAGAGGTACTTAGGCATATGTATTATATGCGTATTATCCTGGGAAGGGGCTGAAATCATCGACGCATCAACAAAAGTAGAAGACAAGTTTTTCAAATTAAAATTGAGCTTTAATCATCTTTATATGAATCCAGATTAGTTGGCGAAATGCGTGTCGATAAGTATGTAATTTTTCAGTGTCTATGGGAAACTGGTATCCTGTTTTTTTATTCTTTTAAGGTACATTGTCGCAATTTTGACAGTAGTTTCTATAAGAATTTTTTGAAATTCTTATAGAATATAGACTGTTTTGGAAAATATTAATTGAAGACATAGATGACAGCATATTAATTAGACAGCATAATAATTATACCGCATAATAACTACTATTACCTTTGTCAAGGACTGTAACTCTTTCCACTGCCTTCTAAAGGACGAATTATTTCTCTTAAGAAAATGATTTAATACATACTCACTTTACATATATTTTACAAACTCTAGTTCTTTTTTATTTTACATCCAAAATTTTTATGTATGTCTAATTTCTCCTCTATAAGTTTCTACGGGTAAATTTGTCATCAGCTATAGCAATATTGAGACTAACTTTAAAAGGTGGATAAATAGATTTGACTGTTTGATTTGAAACCACAAATTTGAATATGTTCCTTCGCATTAATTTAAACACTGAAATGACAGTAAGCTTCATGTTCAGCTTCAGTGTTAGTCATGGCAAACTTTAATGTTTAACTAGGGTAACTAAAACTTTCCAAAAATATCCATTGTACATAACTGAAAAATAGAAAGAAATAGAACAGTTTCTTGTCTACAACCTTATATTTCTCAAAAAAGTAACCCAGGTGTTCGAAACCCACATACTTTCATATCTAACGGTTTTGAAAATACCCAGAAACGGCAACTAAAATGAACTGCACTGTATAAAGATGTTTTAGGAAAATTCAACTACGGATGCCCTGAAGTGATCTCTGTGTGATATTCTGAATGATATCACTTCGCGTATACTTAACTATGAGCCTCACGGAAATGCTGCACGATATTATAGAACCATATAGAAGTCGAAGGTATGCACATTAAATGGGGGAGGTCCCAGCCCATATAACTAAGTTGCCGCTTCGAGATTATAATATAAAACAACCCTTAGAGAACAAAACATCGTGAAAGTGTGTCTCATTTTCCTGTTGGAAATACACCGTGTATTTCACGTCAGCTCCTTCGCCACAAATACTTTCCACAACCTTTAAGCGTTCTCCCGTGATACGTTTTTATAGTTGTCGGAACCCTTCTCAATTATTTTTTCCTTTTTATATATTAAAATATTCAGTTTTTTACGGCGTGCTCCACATAAGCTATTTCGTTTTAACAGCGACAAAAGGTATAAAAATTTAAAGGTACCGTTAAAGCTTTTATACGGCAAATAAAATTCGGTCTCTATATGTCCATGGGAGGGCAATCGCAGGTTCGTATTAGCGTCGAAGCATTGGTGTCACGCTGAAGGTAGAAAGACGAAACGTCTACATATATTATTATTGAAGATATTTTATTATTGAGTACATTGAACATATATTAAGACTTTCCATTAACAAGGTTTAATGATTAATGGTTACAGACCCGATGGTGTATCTGGATCATCTATTTATTTTAGTAATAGTTATTTTTTCAATAAAATATTCGAAAACACTGCTATTTCCATCAGATAATCTAAACAAATTTACTGAATGCTTGAAAAAGTAGGCCCCTGAGAAAGTCCGGTCATTTACAGAAGTTTAGCACTACTTAATTCTATGACGAAACTTTTCACATCAATTTTCCTTCATAGACGTACGTTATCATATGAGGAGAACAACATGCTGCCAGAAAGTCAATCTTAATTTAGGCCGAATTGTGGTTGTACTGCTAATGTTTATGTCCTAAACTCGATGACCCTACTTCATACTAAAAATTCATAAAATTAAAAATAATTTCTATAGCATTTTTGTAGAATTACAACGAGCCTTTGATTGGGTTAGCCAAGTATTGCTCTAGCAAAAGTTTGTAATGTTGGACTTAGCTGTAGGATAATTGCAGTAACAAAATAATTATACTATGATGCTTCATTTAAGGTAAAACCAGTGCACGAATTAACTGAATCCTTTTATTTTATCACTAGCATTTTAAAAGGCGAATCGCTGAGTCCTTTGGCCTTTACAGTTTTCCTCAACGACATTGAAAATTATGTTATTGAAAGTGGAGTGCATAGTGTAAGTATTACTTGCCACAATGATATTTTGCTTCTTTTATATGCCGATGATATCTTGGATTCTCCTTGGATCGGGAGATAATATGGAAGACCTTATCAAGCTATGGTATACCAGCGAAAATTCTGAAGTTTGAAAATTCTACAGTGACGCACGATGTCGTTTTCTACATCGTGGAAAATAAAGTGGTGAATTGGTGTTAAATAAGGTTATGTATTGTCCCCATTTCTATCCCTCCTAGTCTTAGACTAGGTAATGTGGAGGATGAATGCTGGAAACGAAGATGTTCAATGGACGCTTAGACCAAACGTCTAGAAGACGTTAACTTTGCTTGTGATATTTCTCTTATGGTTCAAAGAACTAGTGACATGGTTGAATCGGTTCGAAGTCTTGTTAAGTATTCCACCTAAGTTGGATTGAAAATAACTGTAATCAAGACAAAACTTCTTCGAGTTAACACAACAACCTCATGCACACTGATTATCGAAGGCGAAATTATTGAGGAGGGTTCACCTCCTCAATGATTCTGCCTGGGCAGCTTCTGTTATCTGCAGCTATATTACAAATGATGGAGGTGCTGATGATGTAAACAACAGAATTTAAAAGGCATTATAAGTATTTATATCACTCAACAACGTGTGGACCTCAACACAGCTATCAAGAAATCTGAAAATACGCTTTTTCAAAATTAATTGTATTTCAGCATTGCTGTGTGAATTCGAGACTTAAAAGTTAACTTCGTTCATCGAAAACAAAATACAAGTCTTCATAAACAATTTCCTGAGGCGAATACTGAAAATTAGATGGCCAGAAACAATAGGTAATGAAGGGCTGTGGAGAATAACTGGTTATGACCAAATAAAAGATTGAATCAAACGCTGAAAATGGAAATGGATTGGCCATACTCTGAGAAAGCAGAGTAGAGACGGTCCACAAGTCATTGGACTGAATGCACAAGGAAAAAGAAGGAGGGGTCTCTGAGGGGGCGAGGACTTCTCTGGATAAGCTTGAACCTGGAACTATAAATATATTGCGAAAAAATTTAATCGATCCTAAAAAAGTTTCGTTATCTCCGTTTCTTATTAAATCAGGTCTAATAAAATAGTTCACTAAAGCCCTAAATAAAGTAAGCGACTGTTTTGAGTACCTATATAAAAAATTCCTACATTGCCTGATGCAAGAATAAAAGAAGGAATCTTTGTTGGACCACAAATTAGATCCTTGATGTTTAATAAGGTATTTAAAGCGAAAATTATTATTACAAATTAGAAGCTTGGCTTGCGTTCAAAAATGTACATAGTTTTTTGGATAATCACAAACATCCAAACTATAAAAATATTGTCGCAGTATTGTTAGATAAATATCAAAAATTGGGATACAGTATGAATATAAAATTTCACTTTCTAGATTTAAATCTGGATTTCTTTCCTAAAAATCTTGGTGATTTTAGTGAAGACCAGGGACAATGATTTCATCAAGACATCAAAAATAGGGAAACAAGATACCAAAGTCGATGAAATGTGAATATGATTACTCTTGGTCAATAGAAGGTGACATTCTAAGTACTCCCAGGCATGATATTATGGAAAACTCAAAAGATATTCACTCAAAATAATCGTAATATAACAATTATAGTTGATATTTTCTTTGCAAATGTTTGAATAAATATATTTTTAAATTAATAATTGATTTTATCTTAAAAATTTATAATAAACGTTTTTTACTTTTGTAGAACTTCCAGATGTGATAGAAAGAAAATGCGCAAATTACTTCTGAATTCAGGACACATGAAATAAAAAAGATAGCTATTAAAGTGAAATTAACGCTCAAACATTTTTCATATGTCCGCCTTCGTATTAATTGATGAATTACACACTTACGCAAGCCTACAAATTTTGACATTTTGAAAATTTATTTGGGTTTGATAAGTGATTATAAGTGAGTCGTTTATGGTAATTTCATATCTGCCTTCCGTTTACGCCCCTCACGTAAGGTTTTTAATCAACTGAATAATCAGGATAATTTAAAAACTAAAGGAATAATTACATTTTGATAAACATTATATTTAATAAACATTAAAGAACATAGTAAAAAGCAACAACGCAAATAGTTTTGAGTCTCCAATTTCTCTTTTTCTTTGAAAATCCCTCTTTTCTTAACAAAAAACTTCGTTTTGTAGACTTTCTTGTGTAGTCATTCGTTGTATTCAGCGTCCAGCAGTAATCTGCCACCATCGCCACATCCCACCGACGATGGAACCTTTCACCTTGCTTCTCACTAACAGCACCAAGATTTTTGGGAAAGTGGTCCAGATGAGCATGCAGAATATGAATTTTTATGCTCATATTACAACCAAGTTGCTTTAGCTTATCCAGCTTCTTGTTGACAATTTCCTTGTACTGTGAATGTTTACAATTACCTAGAATGTTTTCTGTTACATTTTTAAAGCATATCCAAGATTCTTATTCAATTTCTGTCATTGTTTCTTCTAACTGTTTGTCCTGCATTAATTTTCCTATTTGTGGTCCTACGAAAATGCCGTCCTTCCATTTTGCTTCTGAAAGAGCTGGAAATTTGCCATTTAGGTATTTAAACAATTCCAATTTTTATCTATAGCTTTTACATATTGCTTCATTAACCCTAATTTAATATGATGTGGCGCAGAAGAATTTTCTGCGGATCAACCGAATTTGCATAAATAATGTTTTTTGAACCAGGTCTTGAAACAGTCCCAGACATAACAAAATTTATTTGATATTTTTACATCTTCTAGGTATTTTTAAAACTAAATAAAAACACATGATGCCATGTCACGAGTAAACGTACACACATTAAGAACGTACTACAACGACTATATAAATACTCGAATAGTGTGAAGCCGGAGTCCCCACCGGCCAACTCTGTTTCGGTAAATCCCTCACACTTGTGTATATGTTTCAAACTGATTAAACACAGAGACGCCCGCGCCGCAAAGATTGAGGCAAAATTCAAATTTATAGAACCTCAGATTTAAACACCACAAATTAGATGTACATTTAAAAATAATGATGCGTGATGGAAACAAAGAAACAGTGTTTCTGTAATTCAGAGTATGCAGCTAAACCAAAACGTCAAAAAAAGTCCAATAACAAAATCTTTGTTGGTCTGTGTTATCAATTTGCTTGCGTATTATTGATAGCTTTTTATTGTAATCTGAATTTTATCTAAAAACTCTGTATATAAAAGTGTTATAGCTATTTGACATTGTTACATCAGTAGAAATACGCCTCAAACCTGCTTATCTAACTTTGTATTCAGGACTCTATAATATTTACTATTTCCCTACCTTTGTACCGAATATCAGCGTCATTCTTCAGCCCCCCCCCCTGCTTTACGGTTCTCGTTCACATTTTGAGCCGTCTAATGTTCACATATTTTATAGGTATCCTTACACCAAACCCGGTAGTCATGAGAGCTCAAACCTCCCTAATGTGGGTCTACGTTACTTCGCAGAACGATTATTCTCCCTTATCTCCGTATACAATTATGCCTCGCCGGTGTATTATTAGGAAATGATAAAACTGAACTTGTGACTTCGTATCGCGTCGTGGCGGAGTCATTTGTATAATTTTTGTATATACATATTTATAAGTTTCTTGCTTTCATGAATATTTAGGGAAGGTAAATTTTAAAATCGGAATGAAAGTAGAAAAAATCCGGCGCAAACACCGGCTGTACAAACTACACCGTGTTTTATCGAGTGCCACGCTGAGTTAATTTAAGATAGTGTTCAAGACAGAGGAAGCCACTGTTTGGTGACCCACCTGCGAAATTGTATCTACAAGTTTTAATATTTTCCTTATGTAAATGGTAGATTTAATTATAAGATACGGAATTTATGACGCCTCTGCTACGTTTAAGGTCGTTTAAGACAGAATTGAAATATAAATTAGTGTTTTTACGACGTCTTGTCACCGTGAAGCTCCGTTGTACACGGCACAATTGAGTGCCTACTAAGTAACTTAATTAGGGCAGGATTCATGTAAGTCAGTAACAATGCATACCAAATTGAAACAGGTACTAAAGATCATAAAATTACTTCAGACAGAATAATTTAGGTTTATATTTTCCTGATACCGCCTCTTGAACAAATTTTTACAGATTCAATTTTTTGGTTTATGATTTACATCCTTAATACATTTCAGTTTTGTCTTTCTTCAAAATACTAAGAGAGATATCTAATAACCATATAAAAAATTGTATTCACCACAAATAAAATTGCTACAAGATGACATCTGCTACGGGTCGCAGTCTAGATCCAAACACATTCGGGCGCATAGCATCTGAGAGATCCCATAATCAAATCTTACACAATTTAGATTTTAATGAGATGGAGATCTAATTAAACGCTTATTTTAATTGATTTAATACAATAATAAATATTTCACACTACTTTTTAAACGCAATACTTAAATTTACACAAAGGAACTCATTTAATGTTGTGAAACAATAAATTTGGAAGATCCTTATGGGAGACCTAGCTATTAACAAATTGTTTTCTGTTTTAAAGACAAAACACAAACATAAATTAGTATTGAACAATATTCTGAATACGGAAAACAAACCATTTATTTCTTCATGTAAATGTTATAAAATTATATACCGGGTGCACTATTTAAGTTGGAAAACGTGAAATTTTGAAAATTAAGCATTTGAGAGAAAAATGTTTCAGACAAAAGTATCATCATTTTACAAGCGGGATTTAATGATTATACATTTGGTTCGCTTGGTTTAGAATTTCAAGGTTACTTGAAGGGCTACTTTGATTTTTTAAATAGAAACCCCTATTTTTTATATCGATTCGTATTCTTCCTACAAAACTTAACAACTCTTGTTATATGACTTTTCGTGTTTGCGTTCAACGTTTACGAGTAATCATGCATTGAACGTAGAAGTAGCAATTCTGACAAATGAACAACAAGTGAAGTATTAACACCGATAATGTCAATTTAATTCATTAAATTGCAATCGTCAGATCTCATCAATCCCAATATCACGAAGTTGTTATTGTATCTATGTGATACTAATAAATCGTTGTTAAAAAGTCATTTGCAGTGTCGCTGATAGCGAACAACCAACCAAAATTCATTGGTGTGTGAAAACCAGGAACGGGTGTGTTGCCGACGGAAACCTTAACAGTCGCAGAAAAAATCGAAATGACTTTAATTTATGGAGAAGCTAAACGCAACACTGAGAAGGCGCGCGAATTGTATGCACAGCGTTCTCTCCATAGAAGACATCCATCTACTAGGTAATTTTATCGTGTTCTGCGCCAGTTTTCTGGAAATGGGAGTATTCAACCAAGGAAAAGACAACGTCGACGAACAGCAACTGGGGAAGAACATGTAATTACAGTATTGACCACAGTCAATATGACTCCACACACAAGTTCTCGTGCACTTGCTCATGATCTCGGCATGTCACAAACGAGCATTCTTAGAATACTGAAACGTCACAAATTTCATCTCTACCACGTATCTCTCCATCAGGACTCCATGGCTATAAATTTCACACTCGAGTCACATTTTGTCAATGGGCACGTGCACAATTACAAACCGATGGAATTTTTTTTCACCAAGTACTATTTTCTAATGAGGAAAGCTTTACAAGTGATGGAGAAGTGAACAGGCACAACATGCATTATTGGTTTTCAGAAAATCCAAGATGGTTGCATGGAGTAGAAAGGCAGAGACGATGGACGGTAAAAGTGTGGTATAATTGGTAAGAAATTAATAAGGCCTCTCTTTATCGATGGTGTTTTGTCGGGCAGAATGTACACTGAGATTGTAGACCATCAATTACCACAGCTTCTTGAAAACATACCACTACACTACACTACCACTACAGTCGGGAAGAACATTTGGTACGATCACGATGGTTGTCCACCAGATTATGCACAGACCAATGTTGGACCGGGGTTACTCTGGGCGGTGGATTAGACGAGGTGGTCCAG
Source organism: Rosalia funebris (assembly GCA_037954035.1). Taxonomy (NCBI): domain Eukaryota; kingdom Metazoa; phylum Arthropoda; class Insecta; order Coleoptera; family Cerambycidae; genus Rosalia; species Rosalia funebris. The sequence continues at coordinate 10,752,435 of JAZFAV010000006.1, forward strand.
CACATTGGTCTGCCCGGTCCTCTGATTTGATTTCCCTAAATTTTTTTTGTGGGGATATCTGAAAGGAAAAGCTGTCGAAGAGGTGCCAACCACACCGCAAAATATAAAAGAACGCATTAGAAATGCTTACCGCGACATTAACAGGGACTTGTTTGTACGGACGGTGAACAATTTTGCAGTACGCATTGAACAATGTATTGCGGTCGAAGGCCATCACTTTGAGCACGTGTTCAAATGATTAACTTTTAATTTCCGGATGCAGTAACTGGCAAATAGTATGTTACTTCCTTTGTTACAATAACATAGTACGCAGTAAAATTCTGTTACTCATAAATAACGTCACTTTTCCAGGGGCTTTCCGGAGGGTTTCCACTTACATTATCAGTATCCAATCAATGTTTGTTCACTTTTTAGAAGTGTTTTGTACTTCTACATTTAATGCGTAATTACTCGTAAACGCTGAAAGCAAACATGAAAAGTCATAAATCAAAAGTTGTTAAGTTGTATACGAAGAATAAGAATCATTATGAAAAAATAGAGATTCCTATTTAAAAAATTAAAGTTACCCTTCAAATAACCTTGAAATTCTAAAACAAACGAATCAAACGTATAGCCATTAAATCTTGCTTGTATAATTGTGATACTTTTGTCTGAAACATTTTTGTCTCAAATTCTTAATTTTCATGATATTCACGTATGCCAACTTAAATGGCACACTCGGTATAAAAAATACTGGACGTGAATTACAAAGAGAAGTTATAAGTAACTACATATTTTAAGTGTAAAGAATTTTAAATCCTCTTCATCATTTTAATAAGTTCTAAACAAAAATAAACGTCATACTGTTTGGTAACAATATTTAGTGTAAACCAATAATTTAACACACAGATGTGTTAATTTTGAATAATAATACCATAAGAAGCCAGAGTAAGCACACAAGTATAGAGATCACAAGATATATTATTAGTTTCAATAATAAAAGGAATCCTAGTGAAAAGTGACTGCTGAATCTCATAGATCGACTGCGCCCGACGGAGAGTTAACAGACAATCAATACGTATTCGCCGTTTTCTAGAATGAAACGTTACTGAATAATTTTATGTTTTTGAATGAGTGACCAATAAACAGGGAGAAATTACATTATATAATAATTTGAGAATGTTTCTTGGTATTTTTTAATAAAGCTTCAGTGATGTTTATTCTTCGTTTTGGTATGCCTTACACTTCTCCTAAGCTAAAAAAATACGAGAGAAGGCAAATATTAAGATATATTAAATTATGCACTGTACGATACATGGTACAAAAAATATATATTACTATACTTCTGTTAAGTTGTATAAGTTACATTATAATTTCCATAAATTACCTACTTAGCCATTACTTTTTATAATTTTCTAATATTATTTTGCCTTATATGCTTAATAATAAACTTACATGTGAACTGCCTTCAAATATATTACTTTAGTCCTTTAGGTTAATTGACAATGTAAAGGAATTGTAGTAAAATCAAAATAATATATTGTACTTAATATTTCGCTTGTAACCGGCGCATTCGCCATTTTATAGAAAAGAATATCCTTGTGTTTCTGAATGAGTTACCAATAAACGGGGCGAAACTACATTGTATAAAACTTAAAAAATGCAGAATAAGGCAAATATTAAGGTATATTAAATTATGAACGTTGCAATACACTGTACAACAAAAACTTACTATCCTTGTGTGAGTTCCTTAAGTTAATTTACTATTTCTATAAATAATTTAGCCATTTTTTTATGTAGATTATCTTTCATTATTTCTGCACTTTATTTGTTTACATATACTGTTACTTATGAATTGCCTTAAAATATATTGTTTTAGTCTTTTGGTTAATTGACAAAATAAAGGAATCGGCAACAAGTTTAATGCAATAACTTGTGGGAGAAACTCTCGGATTGGTCAAATTTTATTTTTAGTTGCGCATTTTTTAAATATAATAATTAATACACATAGAGTGATTTGTGTCGGATGTGTGACGTCACTGATATATTTTTCAATGGCATACTTATTTTTTTATTAGGGCATATGAAAGGGCACATATTTTACATAATGCTGTGGTAATAATTATATTGGCGTATTTATGCGTTAGATAAAAAAGATTTAAGAGCGATTTTGAAATTTAAAGGTACCAAATGTAATGGCGATGATTACTTAATTATCTATATAATCATTTATCTATATAAAATATCTATATAAAATATCAACTAAATGAAATGTTCAAATTGTGCAGCGTTGGCTGATTGAGACTAACTTTACCACCGATAATTTTTTAATTGCTATTAGATGAAAACTTGAAATCGTACCGACGATGGACATCCAAGGTATCGCACTCAACATCCTTCTGGATAACTATGTCTTTGATGTGAACCTAACGTATGCAAGATATTAACTTAAAGGATTTCCTTTAAGTTAGCCTTATTCCTGTACTAATACTGTACTTCGTATTCAAGTGTAGAGGAGCCTGATCTTCTGAGACATAACCTTTCCTTTCAACAAGATGGTTCACCTCCCCATTATGCAATGCTTGTCTGTATTTATCTAGATGAGCTGCTCCCGAATAATTGGATAGGAAGCAGGAGATCGATTGAGTAGCCAGCCAGATTACCAGATTTGACACCCTTAGATTACTTCTGTTAGGGATACTTAAAAAACAGGATTAGCCTGGGGAAACTAGAAGAGTTAGAAGTAATACTTCATGATGAAATACAATATATACCTCCTGAAGATATTGAGAATATTCAGAAAGAATTTATTAATCGTCTTGTCTACTATTAGGCAACCAACGGTGCACAATTTAAACATTTAATTTAGTTGTTTTTTTTTGTAAATAATCATTGCCATTATATTTACTATGTTGAAATTGCAAAATCGTGGATATTATTTTTTATAATTTAACGTATACTCACGATAATGTACTTATTACTGTACTGTATATAACAGGATGGGCTTTTTCACATTCGGTAATGAAGAACCTGGTTTTCTTAAGGAAATATCTATGATGTTATATCTCCAAGACAAATTATGTTAATTGTATTTTAAAGAATGCGCAACTAAAAATAAAATTTTATGGGTCCAATAACTTATCCCAAAAGCTAGTTCTTGATTTTTTTAATGAATATATTCATTGCTTTACTAAAACACCGTATTGTAATAAACTTATTTAAATGTCGCGTATACCTAGCGCATTCACCATTTTAAAGAAAAAACTATTTGGATTATGTTATGTTTTTGAATTTGTAGATTTAGAAAACGCTTTTGATAACGTAAGATGGGAAAAAATGTTCGAGATACTAAAGAGCGCGGGAATGAAGTATAGAGATAGGAGAGTAGTACACAGATATTCTATACAAAGAGCAAACTGCTGTTATAGAAGTAGAAGGGGAAAAAAGGGAAGTAGGTATTAGGAAAGGAGTAAGACAAGGATGTATGCTATCACCACTAATTTTTAATCTGTACATCGAAGAGGCGATTAATGTGGTAAAGGATAGAGTGGATTTCGGGATTAAAGTACAGGGACAGAAACTAAAAATGCTGAGATTCGCGGATGATATAGCAGTATTAGCATCTAGTAAAGAGGAATTAGAATCAGCATTGAACGAAATGGAGGCAGTGTTGACAGAGGGATACGGAATGAGGGTGAATAAAAACAAAACTAAAGTGTTAGTGCGCAGAGGGCGCGAGAGCAGAGCAAAAACGAAAGTACAAATTAATAATTAAAGATTGGAGGAAGTTAAAGACTTCACTTATTTAGGAAGTAAAATAAATTGGGATGGAAGAAGCGATAAAGACATAAAACAAAGAATAGCGCAGGGTCGAATAGCTTTTAACAAAAGGAAAGCACTTTTATGCTCGGGGGTAATAAACTTAGAAACAAGGAAGATATTTTTTAAATCATATGTATGGAGCACGGCACTATACGGTTGCGAAACCTGGACGGTAGGGGAAGCAAGTATGAAGAAATTAGAAGCTTTTGAGATGTGGTGTTACCGAAGAATGATGAAAATACCATGGACTGATAGGGTCAAAAACGAAGAAGTATTGGAGAAAGTCGGCGAGAGAAGAAGTATGTGGAAAAACATAAAGAAGAGAAGAGATAGAATGATAGGCCACTTGCTGAGACATGGGGGAATAGTCCGCGATATTTTGGAGGCATAAATAGAAGTGAAGAAAGGCAGAGGTAGGCCTAGATTAGACTACTGCTCGCAAATAGTAAGGGATGTAGGTTGTAGCACAATTAGAGAAATGCGTAGATTAGCACAAGATAGGAGAAGCTGGAGGTCAGTCTTAGGACTGATTAAGAATCAGTAGGACTGATGACTTAATGATGATGATGTTTTTGAACAAGTTACCAATAGGCAGGTCAATATTACAGTAACTTAATTATAATTACAATATAATAGTAACTTAATTATAGTTCTTGGTATTTCGTCATAAAGATTTAATTATGCCTCTTCTTCTCTTTGATACACCTTATATCTCCTCAAAGCTACAGGAAAAACAGAGTGGGGCAAGTATTAAGTTATACTAAATCAATTATGAACATTTCAATACACCCCATAATAAAAAAATAATAAAATTCCTCTCCTTGTGAGTTGTTTAAGTTAATTTAGTATTTCTATAAATTAGTTATCTATTTCTTTTTATAATGACCATCTTCTGATATTTTTACTTATGAACTGTCCTGAAATATTATTTACCGTTTATTTAATAAAATAGTTTTTAAGATAATATATTGTATATTTTTTATTTAAAATACTGCACATACCTCGCATTCGCCATTATCTAAAGCGAAACATTATTTGAATTATTTAATGTTTCTAAATAGTAATAAAGCTTAATGGAGAACAACAAAACTTAACAGATCTCATTTGATAAAATTGGCATATCTGTGAAATCCCTTGCACTTTGTCAAAAATGCAGAATAAAATAAGTATTATGTTAGGTATAATAAATAATGAATTTATGTATTGCTCTACACTATTTCGTAATAAACAAGGGATTTTGTATATATTTTAATATAGTTTTGGTCCATCTTTAAAATGTTTCATATTCCAGAGGCATTGGCTGTACAACACAGCCTGAGGCACCCTGTGCACGGATGCTATTTTTTTATTCGTTATGAATAACGTTATTTATCGAAATAGAAATCATATTTGTCAAACATTGTAATGTGTTTCGTTCAATATTTCTCCTTTATTGCGAGAGAAAGTGGACCTATAAGGTAAACAATGAGTCAAAAGCCACACCGTGTCGCACGGCAATTTCAACTAACCACAATAACAAAACGGTTTTCCTCAGACACACATATACATGTAATAAAAAAATATATATTGAATCAGCTTTCGCAACATAACAATGCGGTAACGTATACGATAAAGTAAATCCTTTCCCGCCTTGGTTGGCCAGTAAATTAAGCATGTTTTTAACGAGTCAGTAAAAGTATCTCCGAAACAAATCCTCTGTTGAGTATATGGGCATTTGTCAAGCCGACATTTCGACTGTATCCAAATATGGCGCGTTCGGGTTGCTTTCACCCGACTTAGCATACAAACGCGATCAATCTAGGAGATACTGGACATGCACGTCTATTTGCATAGCCGACTTGATGTGGGTGTTCTGTGTCGCTGGTTGCTTGTTAACGTAGCCACAGAGAACCTCTGCGATCCTATTTACATCTTTGCAACTTTATATAATGCTGGCTGTCGTTCTTTGTACAATACAGTGCGGGATTTGCTTTTATTTTTAATCATGCATGCAAATGGGCGGCTATTGTAGCGCCGAAGTTCCCTAACATGTTTGGACAATACGGAATGTGTACCACTGTGCACGGTTAATAGATAGTTATTGATTTTTTATGCACATATGTAGACGAAATGCTTCGAAATTCTGTTTCGATTTAATCTCGAGGATTAGTCTGCCTTCAGTAGAACAATCTTAACGCAAATATTCTACTGATATGGTGTTATATACAAAGTTTCAGTATAGTCCCTGGCATAACTTTAGCTGGATAATAACCCCACTAACAGAAACTTAAAAATGTTAAATTCAATTAAAATTCAATAAAGAATAAAAAACGTCATGTCCCGTATAATAGAACGTCTCTGTGTCGATCAATACATTATTATATTCAGAGCCAATACGACTAGCAAAATGACATTGCATGGGCTGTTGATCTTGGGTTTACACATTATGAATATTATGTTAGTTAATAGAACTTACTTGGTAGTTAAAGCGACTATATTCGAATGAAGTACACACTTCAGTTGTTTTCGCAGCGATTGTTGTGAAAAAGCAACACCAGTTCCATTTCCTTTCACATTTTAAAACATAGGTTAAGCATGTCCCTTTCATGTGCATCAAATTGTTAGGATGCTTAAAAGTGATTAGAGGCTTGTATTTTTGACTTCGCTGAATGAGATTATAGTGTTAGATTAATTTAATCGATGTTAAGCCTGTGTTAATATTCTGATGAGATGAACGAATAACAATCCAGACACTGAAGTAGGTTGGAACCTTTTGTGTGAAGGTAACACTAACTTAGTTTTCCACAAAACACCAAAACACTATACACTATACTCGACGCGAATTTCGCCAACAAAGTTGGCATCATCTGGAGATGATTAAAAGTTATCATCTCCAGGTGATTCCAACTTTGTTGGCGAAGTGCGCGTCGAGTGTAGTGTATAGTGTTTTGGTGTTTTCTGGAAAACTAAGTTAGTGTAATCCAGACACTGATTATTAAATCAACCTAGGATTAAAACTAGGCCTAGAATTTCAGTTATGTCAAGAACATTTCAAAATAATATTTTTATTACTATTCCTGATAAAATTAATATATTTTCATTTGAGATAATTCACATAATAAAAAATAGCAAATGAATACATTATTTGCATTTAACTTTCTTATTGAATTTATCCAACATTATAAACTAAACCGTGTGGACTATTAAACGATACATATGGAAACGGCAATATAAAAGACAAAAGTAAGCGTTAATACACAAATGATAGATTCTTCTTGGAATAAGTAAATACAAAAATATTTTATCTAAAATGTTTATTAAATATTTAGTGTCTGATATTTACTGAAATGATTTATGAAATATGATGAATAAAATAGACAAATCTCAAGACATGCAGTTCTTATGAGAATAATTTAAAATATTAAATAATTATTTTCATTTTTGTTAATTTTTTGTAAATTTTTAGTTATATTAATTTGTTTGTCACTAATGTTTCTAATTTTATAATTATTATTTATAACGTGAGGACATTATTTGACTATTTAGAATTTTTTATATAATCATAGAATTTTAATTATTGAAAATAACTGTAAAGTATGCTGTAATACCATCTAAGTGAGCTGGTCTATGAGAATCTACTGGAAACATTTCCTATTGCTGCTTAATAAAATGTTCCCCTATTGCGGAATCTTAATAGAGCAATCTACATTATTTGTATATGAAAATGTGGACAGGAAGGAAGAAATTGACGTATCCGAGGACGCGACACTACGCCACAATGCAGACTATTAATATTGAATTTATTCTGAAGAAAATGTAGTACGTTCTATAGTATGCGTTAGAAGAGTGAGGGCGTTTTTATAACGCTATATATAGATTTTGTAAATGATAAACATTCATATAAGATAATTTACCTTCTTCTAGATCTATTGCGGAGAGCCTCAACAGAGTGAACTCAGGTCACTATTGTTATACAGCGCTAGTTCATAGAAAATACATTATTGTACAATAATTAATAATTAATACTTGAATAAGCAGACAAAAGGGATAAGAAAATATAAGTAAAAAAACTTATTAATATGTCTCAACGTCTACTGTCGCTAAAGTTAACTATACATGAACTGTGTATATTTTAGTAAAGTAGGAGACAACTCTTGATCTAAGTGACAAACGGCTGTATCCAGGATTTTTCTTAAACATATGTTGCAGTTTTTTATGAGAGTACTGACTCCTCGTGTGTTGCAGTTGTTTATTTTTTATTTAACAACATCTAATACCATAAACTTCTTGTAACGATAAGCCATATGCTTTCAGTTTCTTTATTGCAGTAATTAAGACGGACTGGTTACTATTTATGTATTGGAAATCATCTCTGCACTTTTCTTGTTGCATTGCTTTCGTTGGGATCAAACCTTAAGATAACGTATTTTAGGTCCTCAAAATGATTCATAATCATACTAAGCTACAACTTTTAACCAAGTACCCCATCTTGAGACAACTGGTTCAGGAGGTAAACGTATATCTGGCAGACCTTTTCTAAAAGTGTTTCTCCTAGTAGGCGCTTTACAAATTCTTTTACATTCGTTATTATCTAGTTAATTAAAGAAAAATCGTCTATTATTGTTTCTGCTATTCAGTTGAAAACATGAGCTGCATGAAAAAAATTCCCACTGAAAAATATTTAAAAGTTTTGAAAGAAAACGGAGATTCTTGACCAGGTTCGAAACCGGCTGTCTATCTGTAAGCCCAGTACACCCTTCAAATGAAATAGGTAATATACATAAACGAAAGTGACGTGTGAATTTTAAAAGCTGTTTTTCTCATAATTGGCAGGCGTAATGGCCTTTGATGGGTTTTGTCGGCAAGTTGAGCGAGATTACTGCTCCATACTCGCTCATCGTGTAGATCGGGACCCTCGTACGAAGGTAGACCGAGCTTTGCTTCCGTTTTCGCGGACTTCTACGCGGGAAACAAGGAGCCGCCTGAAAACAAGACTCGCGCTACTGGCAGCGGTTGGCTCACTTCGACCTCCTTTGGTCTTGATGTCTTTAAGTCCCGCTGGCAGGGACTTCTTCTCGGCTTTTAATCTTCGGTAGCCTTGTTCGGTATGTCACATTGCTTCACCAGCGTTAGCACCTCGGGGGGTGCCTTGTCATATGCGCCGTAACCAGCACGACGCCCGGGAATTAGGTCATATCAGATGATCTTCCGCGATAATGTGGACGAACCGCGTCGCTTGGATCGCCATCAGGAGAGTAAGTCTTATTACTCGGGAGGGGTCATTTTCTATTCGAAAAGTATCCCAGGGTTTGGAGTCAGAAGTGTGTGGGAGGGAAGTCGTGTATCTTTCCTGTAACAGAAAAATGGTTAAGGGGCCGTAGAGCCCCCCGATATAAAAATGGTCAGTAGAGAAATAGGGCTCAGCTGTAATAAAAAGTTATATTTGACCTATAAAGGGGGCTATAAGTTATATTACCTGGATCTTGGGTCCCTTGTATCTTCCTGATTTTCCTGGGTCCTAGTCCGAAGCTGCTCGGATGAGGGGGTTGTCACGGGCACCTGCTTGATCGTAGACTTTCCGAGCCCTGACTCTGATTTTCTTCGTCATAGTGGCGAATTCTAGGTCTCGTCGGTCAATGTTCCTCACGTATCACGGGGCGTCCACGGTACAATGGAGGGCGACATTTTCGATGGCCTGAATCCTCTTCATGTGGATCTGAACAGCGTAGCCCCAAGCTGTCGATGCGTACATCAGTTGGGACTGAAGGACTTCCTGGATGAGGAGCAGTTTGTTCCTAAGGATCAGCTGGCTGTTGTTTCCCGTCATCGTCCAGAGTCTGGCCGCGGTAGCTTTGGCGCATCCCGTCACCTGGTGGATGTGGTCTCTCTATATCAATGACTTGTCCATGACGACTCCAAGGTACTTTAATTGGCTGGCTAGTGCGCACTCACGTATTAACAGTCGAACACTGTAACACCGTAAATGTATACCAATTATATATTGAGGTCTCATCCCGACATGGAATTCCCAGATCGTGCCCTCCTCTTGTTAGTGTAGTTGGATTGGAGAGTTTTGAGTAGATATATTTTCCTAGAAACTGGCGTAGTTTGGGGTTCTTCAATTTATGTAACGGAATATCACTTAACCAGTTTACGTAACGGAATATCCGGTAGCCATAAAGGCTGCCGGAGGTCATAGAAAAATATAGTCATAGTTATCGTGACCGCTAAACAAAACATGGCACATTTCATGTTACATTACTTTTTAATCGAATTACTAATTCGTTCACACATATTACAAAATAGATCATTTGCTCTAATACCCATGCCCGCAAACAACCCCAAGTTATTATCGATCCAGATTTGCAGCAATTCTAGTCTGAATTTTTGTCTCCTGGCATGTTCACTTTCACGTTACCGCAAAGATGAAGACACAGAAGTTCTACACAACGTGACCCGCAAAGCCGTGTAAACAGTGAATACAGCGATGAATTAAACACAACCCCTTAACAGGCCTCTGTGTAACATGCGGTAGCAACATCGTTTTGTAGAAATGTACGTCAGCAGAATATCGATTGCTAGTCCGTCTCTGTTGAAGTTCGCTGGAATGGACGCTTTAGTTATGACTATAATATTATTTTCGTATTTTGCAAGATGCTAATTGGTAAAGGTTAATTGGGGATCTGAAACTTTCAAGTAAATTTTCATGTGCGCTTTAAGTATAATTACTTTCTAATTATTATAAACAAAAACTTAGCTTTATATTTTGTAGATTATATTCAGTTTTTATTCCAAGGTATGACCACCACAATTACCTGCACTTGTGTCGCCTATAAGAACAAAACTGCACGAAACTGTGTAATTTGCGATCGACGATCATTTTCAGACGTTAATTAAATTGCACGCTGAAGTGTAACAGGTCTAGACATACTTAGCGTGTTGCTAACACCAAATATGAAGTTGCTTTTACTACGCCAGGATATACTAGATGAACGTTTCCTTTTACGACCCTAATTAACAGAAACTGATATTGTTAGGGCGCGCTATACGAGACTGCGGCCGAATGAAACTGTTTCCAAATAATGTTTTTAAAATAGAATGTGTTATTTTTAAAATTAATATTAAATATATTTCACAACGTTTGATTAAAAATATATGATTTTACATATTTCATTGACATTATAGTGCTGATATCAATAAAATTTAACTTCAACGAATTCAAAAAGGAATATTGCTTTCAGTGGCGAAGCATCTATTTAAGTTTAGGGTAAGCTATCCTGAAGTAGATGAGGGAGGGGGCTGCTCATTCTTAATACAATATACATTTTAAATAGTTGAATCGCAAAAATAACTTACCAATATTTTTTGTATATCAGTTCCATTCGCCGCGTTTTATTTTCTGAAAAATATCTATAGTTCTTGAAATAAATTGGTAGGGTTTGCCGCTCTAATTTTTCAGTTTATCTTCTAAAGATAAATTATTAAAATAATCACTTTTATTAATCAAAAAGTTTACTAAATCCGCCGTGTCTAGGGCCGCCATTATCCTTAAAAATAACACTAATCACTACGACTAACGACAGGTCAATATTATAGCCACTGTATTATTCAAACTGATTGATCAGGCTAGCTAAATTTCATATCATTTTTCGCGTACTCCCCTTTCTGCCCATGCACCATGGATCTCTATAAAGCCTGTTAAATCCAAGGCGGTAGAAAATCAGCCCAGAATCTCAGTGCGCAGGCCTGCCAAGGCTTGCGGGCTGCCGGTTGCCGACATGCTGGCGCTTCAGTGTAAATGGAAATATGTATTATAATATGAATAGAAAATGTTTATCATTCTGGCAAAAGCAGGTGGCAATATAAAAACGGGGTCTACCATCTAAAATATATAGGGTAGGCTGCGCCTTACAGCCTTAATGGACGCCTCACCACTAATTGATTTTTCTACCCACAGTACACAAAAATAGTAAACTTCACATCAACTATTAACAATACATTACAGGATGTCGAATTTGGAACTATAGAATACGATCTGTGAATAAAACTAATAAACAATGTCTAACAAACTGATGTTTCTTATTCTTCAATATAAAATAGCAAAGATACGTCTACTAATTGAAAGAGATATCGTTTATATGGCCGCCTCAACTCATCTGGCATAATGTTATTCATTTAGGAAAATTATCCATAACATGTTAAAATAAAACTGGCTCTATTTCCTGAATAACTCGTTGAATGTTTGTATTGAGGTCATTGATTGTTGATGGTTGGTTAGTACACTTTTGCATTGACATAACTCCAAATAAAAAAGTACGGTGGTGTTATATCACATGGTCTTGCAGGATAATTGATGTCAGTATTCTGCGAGACAACATGGTCAGGAAATTTGGTATGCAACACAGTTATGGTTGCATGTGCTGTATGGCACGTTACAGTATATCCTGAAAACACGTGTTGTTCAAATCAAAATCATTAATTTGGAGGAAAAAGAAATTATTTAACATATCACGATAACGTTCCCCTTTTACTGCGATAGTAAAACCGGCTTCATTTTTAAAGAAGTATCGTCCAATTAGTCCACCACTCCAAAACCGTGCATTTCTTTGAATACTTTTCTTTTTCATGAACAGCATGTAGATTTGCAGCACCCCAAGTTTGTTTGCTAGCGTATTGGTCAAGATGAAAATTTGCTTCATTGCTGAACAAAATTTTCTTGCAAAAATCAACATCACCTTATTTCCTTTCTAACACTCAGTTAAGAAATGTACGATGTTGTAAATGGTCTATAACCTTTAATTGTTATGTCAACTGAATTTTTTATGTTGACACATGCAGATCTTTCTTTAAAATCCGAAGTGTGGGGGCTCTTGACACATTCAGTTGTTCTGTACGATACTGAATTGATATGTTTGGATATTCCCGTACACTTTCATTCCTGCAGTAATATTATCATCTAGCAGACCAAGACGAAAACGTATTGAGGCTGTCTTATCAATAGTAGGACTTGTCTCTTCAAATTTCTTGATTAAGTTACGAGCTGTTAAGTCTTTAGGTGCTTCATTTTATCCTGATCTTGTGGGAAAATTTCTTAGTGCAACTGTAAATAATTGATCACTTTCATAAAACAGTTGTACACAAAATATTAATTGTTGAACTGTTAATCGCGGCACGTTGACGTCGCGTTGTTTGTGTTATCTTTAACAGAACACAAATGGCGCGCAATTCAAATCATATAGTTCTAACGGACACACCCTATATAATCCACACTAACATCTACACCTTCCAGTATCATATATTGAGTGTATGTTTTCAAAAATATTAAGGTTCCTCAAATATATTGACGTATTCTCTAAATTATTCAATGATTCACCCAGATATAGGTCAAGCTGGTTATGAGTCCTCAGTACTTTGTGGTTGTATTCATATCTTGACCAGTCTAGTAATATATATTTTACTGTTAGAATTCAATTGTGTTCTATACACATAGGTTGTTGGTTACTGGCTATTAAATAGATATTTGTTAAGTTAGTATGCCCTATGTTCAGACTCACAATAACACATTTTTCCCTTCTTCCATATAATAAGTTTGTTTTCCATTCACTAAAACTAAACTTAGTGTCTTTTAATTTGGAATTTGTACTTATTCATTCGTTTTGTAATGCATCAGATACCTTTTGATATAGATATGCATTCATATCGTCTTTACTTATGGGGATCATTGACATTATCCATTGCTGCCCGTTTTGCCTCTTTGTTCACTTTCAAAAAATAAAACCCGCCACAGGTAGGATTCGACATTTGTCCCGGATCGGAACCGAACGACATACAGCTGTTTCGAACTTATTAGTTCTCATCAGTGCCGTACACGGTACGCCGATTCAGGACAAATGCCGAATGAATTCTATGGCGTATACATATTTTTCGATACGATCTCTGTCAGTAACATATAAGTCGGAAATCGAGAAAGGAACCACCAAACCGCCAAGCGGTTATCAAAGTAGTTCCCGAATAGCAAAGCTATTACATAATCGCTCTAGGAAACAACTACTCCTCGGGCTAAAGCCCCGCCAGGCATTGAATTATACCCAGAAGGGATCCTTTTACGGATTTTATTGTTTTTTTTTTGAAACCTTATCTGATCGTGCAGAAACACGAGAAAGGGGTCGAGGATCGCTTCTGGGTATAATTCAATGCCTGGCGGGGCTTTAGCCCTAGGAGTAGTTGTTTCGTAGAGCGACTATGTAATAGCTTTGCTATTCGGGAACTACTTTGATAACCGCTTGGCGGTTTGGTGGTTCCTTTCTCGATTTCCGTCTTTGTTCACTATTTTATTTATATTTGAAGTATTTATTGAGTAGTAAATGTGACATTTTGTGTTTAAAATGTTGTGTTGCTCATGTTGTCTTTGTCATTCATATTAGATAAAATCATAAAATCGTGCTTCGTTAAATAGCATTTTGGTTTTTGAAGTTGTTTCTTTAAATAATACCATTTTTATCTTTTGTTTGGCAAAATCAATGTACCCGATGTATTTATTGAGTAGTATCTTTGCCATTTTGTGTTAGAAATAATTCAATTAACTGAACAAGGTAGAATTTATATTGGCGCTTCCAAAAAGAAGTAGTTGAATCCTTCAATACAACTTATCTGAAAGGCAACTCATTATCCAAAACATGGTAAGCAATGTTGATTCTAAATACCGTACATTTAGGCATGCCATTGATCTTCCTAAATCTGGTCAACTCTCACCATAGGCTTAATGTTTTGTTTGCAACACAAGATAACCACCAGTCAACACAACCGATTGACTCGCAGTTTGAATATGGCAGCATATACAGTACACAAAGCTCTGAAAAATGGAAATCACCACCTTTATAAGGTATATCTTGTCCACGAGATCTCTGATGATGTCTCTTACTGGCAAAATAAATTCTCCAAGCAAATGTAACAGCTATGCAATAATGATAATAATTTCGTAAAACTCTGACGACGCTACCCTTGTGTTGAATAGCCTTGTCAAAATGCAAAACTGCAGTTACTAGGTTACCACGAACACCTGATGGATGATGGAGTATCACACTCAAAATCTCGAGAAAGTGAATGTGTGGTGCGGCTTGGTCAACGGAAGAATTCTGGGTCCTTATTTCTTTGACGTGACTCTAACTATTGTAAGATATTTAAATTTTCTTCGAGACTACATAATCCTGCACTGACAATATTATATCCAGGTGTAAAGAAATCTGGTATAGGTGTAAAGATCTTCTAATAAATGACTTTCTCTTTCAACAAGATAACGAATTTCTCCATTATGCAGCACCGGTCCGTGCTTAATTAGATGAGATATTTCCGAATCGTTGGATAAGGAGGCAGAGGTTGATTTAATGGCCAGCCAGATTATCAGAACTTAGACGATTTAAAAACAAACATTCAATACAAAGTACAACGCATACCTCCTGAAGTTATTGACAATGTTCAAAAGGAATGTATTAATCATCTTAGCTACTAAGTTCAAAAGTTACCTTTCCAATTACCTTTTTTACCAATTTATTCATTACTTCATTACTAAAAGCACTATATATCCTATAATATACATTGAATACCACAGGATATATTGTTGTGTTCACGATTAACATAATATACAATTTATAGCTATCATTCGTTTTGTTCAAGCAGGACGATATTATTACTAAAGCTTTCATTAAACCTCAAAGTAAAACTAATAATAGTCCACTTCATCTACTATCCAATTAAAAAATATTTAACAATCCGGGCGACTACTCGCGTGTACATTGTCACAATGTGTATTAAATTGGCTTATTTCGTTTTAAGCGACCATTAACCTATAAAACGATAATGTATCGAAATTCACCACCTGTTAGTTACTCACGCTTCACTTTTTTTTCGCACGCACACAATAATACTATTTCCAAGAATATTTCAGGAGGCCCTTTTACGGGCGTCACAATAGTTATGCTTTTTGCGCGTTGTCAATATTTAGGGAAAAGTATATTTTTCGGTACATTTAAATGAAATGCAAGTCATAGCTACTAGCAAATATCGCCCAAATTACTTTACGTTTTTCAAAAAATCTTCCAAAATTTTTAACTCCTAAATTACATATAGTTTTTATTCAAAACTAAAGCATAATTTTTGAAGAGCATTCCATTGAATACTCTATATAAATAATTACCTGGGTTTGTCCAAGTATAAATCATTAATTATAGATATATACTGAAGTACTGAAAATTAAATCATTTACCAGGCTAGATACTTAGCTAAATATGTTTTGAAGATCAGTTGGTATAAAGAGTTTTGAACATTTGAGTTGGTCATCATTAACACACAGCCTCTTGGCTAGTATGTTTCGACAATCGGTCCTTGTATTGAGAGCCAAAATGTTGTATGTTCTTCTTTATGAATAGTATTTGAAGGTCTCTATGTAGCATATGATTAAGTATTTGGAGGGCTTTATCTATTATTTTTAAAATTTTGTAGTTGATTTAAACACTGGAGCTTGCAACTGTGCCAAAGATTGTATTTCATAGGTTGATACTATTTTCAGTATGAACTTGTAAACAAATTATATTTATTTTTAAAGTGATACTGACTTCTATCTAACACTCAATATATTTAGGAATATGTTAATGCCAATTGCTTTTTTTTTAGACGAAAATGTGTTTATGTCAAGTTAGCCAAGTTTCGCCAAGTCATGTTAGTATTTGCATCAACTTAGTGGTAACTGTTGATCATTTAATGTAACTGGTGGACAAGTTTGTTTTTTCGTGATAAATTTGACGTGTAGATTTATTTTCAATCACTCTGGTTTTCCACTGTCTGAGACAATCCTGGACGATCTTTAAATGTGGCTGGAGTTTGATTATGCTATTAAGGAATTGCCATCACATGATGACATCACATGATATTATAGCAGTGTTATCTGCAAATATTGTGATTCTAGTATACTTGGTCAGTGGAAGATCTGTCATAAGCAGTAGATATAATCTGGGTCTCAGAGCGTTACCTTGGGGAACGCCATCTTCGACTGAGTATAAATCCGTATATTCATCTTCCTGTTTGACGTAAGTGTCCATTGTTGAAGTAGGATTTGATTGTCTGGTAGTGTTTATGCGGCAAACTTAATTATAGTTCTTAGAATAATTCCAAATACTAAACTTTATCAAATGCTTGACTAACATCTAAGACGGCGACAAAACATCTTCTTTGTTCGATGTTACATATATACCATTCTGTGCACTTGTTCAACAGTAGCGTGTTGAATTCTAAATCCCAACTCATGGTTAAGGATAGTACTATTTCCTCGTAGTATTATTTTCTTGTAGTACGAACTTAAGTCGTTTGACTAGTAGTTCTTCGATGACGTTGAACGTGAGTGTTAAAAAGCTGATTGGGCTGTAATTAATAGAGTGTTTATGTTTTTGCCAAGTTTTGGTTGTAATATTTCCTAATCGACCTATTACAGCTTAGAAAAGTGTCCGACTCCATAGTATTTGTAATCTGCCCGTAGACAATAATTAAATGCGGTATACAATAGGTTGAGGTTTGTTGTTAGAGACTGTTGTGTATGTTAGGTTAGTCCAGGATACAATATCTTCTTATACGGTAAGTTATTTTGCTGTTATCTATGAGGTTAATAAAATGATTAGGATATGTTTCCAACCTTCGAAGGTATTTTGCACTCGCGCACTGCACTTTCTCTCGCATGTAACGAATTTGTAGGTAATACATTGGAAATATACTACGGTGCATTTGCGATAGTTCATAGTGTTTTATTTTTTAACCTTTATATGATCACGCGATTTGATGTACTTCTGGTTTACCATAGCTGAACACCATAGCTTTATAATGGTTTTAAGATCACCTTATATACAGTAAGTTTACTTGACCTGATTTGTTTTAATTTGGTTTAAGTCTCCATTTTTTTGCGAATGGTCTAGATCGTTGACTGTCTTGGGTTTTAATTTACTGATAGTACTACAGTATCACTAACAATGGTGGCTGTGGCTGTGGCTGTGGCTGTGCATGGAGATGTTGGGATATCAGCTGTGTGCAATATGTACAGAGAAGGTCCCAAGATACTCCCTCGAGGCATTTCTGCTTGCATTGGATGTAGGTTTGTGACTTGATCTTGGTATTTCACCATGAAGTATCGAGCGCTCAGATATAATTTAATGAGTTGATGGTAATGTTGTGGTAATTGCCCATTGACTTTGAAAAGTACTCTCTGATTCCAAACTATATCGAAAGCTTGGGAGATTGCGGCAAAATTGCGGCAGAGCAGTATTCCTTATTTTTAGACGAAAATTTCTCTTTTATCACCTTCGCTACTCTATATCTCTGTTCAATTATAGTATGTTGTTCCTGAATCCCGAAGCTCTACTTCAGTATCGGCTTTAGTTCATTCAATATTAGTTTCTCAAGGAGTTTCGACAAGATTGACAATAGGCTTATAGGGTAATAGTATGTATGTAGCCTCTTCTGGTGATCTTGCTTCTGGTATTAATATAACTTGTGATACATTCCATTGAAATGGGACATGTCCTATCCTAAATAGGTCATTATCTCGCCAAGAAGGGACATTATCTTTTTTTGAATTTGCATCTCGACTCTGAGTATGGCATTGAATATAAAAGTTATGTTCATTCGACACATTTCAGATATCTGATGTAGAACTTTTCCACTTGTCAAGTCATAACGAAAGGCCTTATTAGTTAGGTATTATTAGTTAAGCCGTTAATTTCGTTATTCATATTTCTTAGTTCGTCAATCTTTAATTTTCTTGATAGGTAAGTCAAACTGGAAAGTAGCATATAGGTAGACTAGTATTGCATTTAGTTTTGCTGCACAACCCCACCATGACTTCCATTTAAAATCTAACCTCTTTATTCTGTAAATATTGATCCCCAGATTGGTTGGCTCTACATTCTAAAGGTTTATCAAGTGGAAATTAATTTTTGACTAGATTCCTATGCCATCTTAGAAATACAAGTTTGAAACGAGTTAATTGTGGAGGAGGTACAAAAACTGAGAAATAAGGAGACTGTCTACTTTAGCTGCTTTTTTGAATATATTCTTTACACGAGATCTATTATGACTTTCCAAAAATTATATGAGAAAACTGATATTGAAAATAAAATATTTAGTTCTTTACAGTAATCGCTGTAAATTGTGGTCTTTCACTCTTATTATTATCCGTCGTTGTTGGTATAGTATAGGTCGTTGCGGGTATTAATTTTATTTCAATATACAAGGTGGCGCAGAGGAAACGTATGTTTTTCGAATGGTTAGCATATTGTGAGGGTTAAGGGTTAACTACATCTCCACTCCATGTTTGAACAGCTGAGGTAATGAAGTTTCAGTAGCCATGTTCAGTAGCACCAGGGAATGTAGAGCATCGTGTGTTTGCCGTCGAGTAGATTTTTTGAAACAGCGATTGTGTAGTTACGATTCATATGCTTTTTCATTTACAGTTCAACGTTGAACGTCGAGGGGCAATACCAGAACTCAACACGATACTCAGACTGGTCGAAGCTTTTCGAAATTCTCTATCTGTCATGAATAGGAAGCTACTTGACCTTCCTCGTTCCAATTGGATACCATAAATTGTTGAAACATTGATGAGGGCGACTCTAGGTATTTCAGAGCTATCTATTAAGCGTCCTTTACAACGTATTTTGCACAACGAATTGAAATTTCATCCCTATAATACAATTATCATTCAAAAGCTTTTGTATTTTTAGAGAATGCGCGCCATTTTTGCCAATGACCTTAATACCATGATAATGATGACCGATAAAATATACTTCCATTTAAATGGATATGTAAACAAATGGAACTATAGGTATTAAACAACAGAGAATCCACTAGAGCTACACCAAAAACCACCTCTCTATATTGCAAAAGTTAATCTGGTGTGGTGTTTCTAAAATTAGGGACCATTGATTCTTATTTTGTTGAAAATGGGAAAGCAGTGATTACAGTTACTTCGACAAGTTATGTGAACCTGTTATAAAATTTTTCTGTTACCATTACTTCAACGATAAGTAAATATTTAAGAACAACAACCAAGCAACCAACCAACCAACAAGATGGTGCCACAATTCTTACAGCGACAGTATCGACAAATATTCCAGATATGACTGCTTGTGAATTATTTTTGTGGGGTTATTTTAAGTCTAAAGTATACACAAAGAATATTCGGAAAAAATTTTGTGAGTATGATGAATAACTTTCAAGGGAGGCTCCAGATGTGTATCCAGGAAGAAATAGGACATTTGTGTGAGTGGCATTATGTTCTACCTAATTTAAAAATGTTATGAATAAAATGTGCACTGATGTTATTTCATTTTGACGTAATTTTTTTATCTTGAAAATAGGCAATGTGACATGCTTAATTGAATTATACGTGTCTCCTTGTATAATATATAACAAGCAAGTTAGGAGCACCCGTTAATGATGTGTCTTCTATAATAATTATGTGCCTTTTCTAGTACCATCTTTTCCTCCGTAGTGTCGTAAATGGAACCTCTTAGGAGTTGTTGGTTTCTATCAGTTCCGATAAATATAGACACTGTTACTTTGAACGCTCTTGGTTCCTTCTTTTGCGGCTGTTTTTATTAGTGTTAGTTTTACTGGCTCAGGATGTCCCTGGGCTCATTTCTGTCCGTGGGCGTGTTCGAGACGAAACTGTGAGTCGTTGAAAATTTATTTCGTTTCTCGAAGTCTTTGAATTCGATTTTTGTGCAGGTCGCGAGATACGCACTTGAATATTTTATGAAGGATTTGACGAGTGTAACAGCATATTAGATCCTGGAGCCTCACGAAAGATGCGATAGGTCCTTTATATAGGATATTTTAAGCATACGTGAGCGTCACAGAAACAGTGGTTGATTCGGTTCTTATGAAGGATGGGCAGATATGTGGATACACTGTTTGCATACTGTTAACTGGTCACTGGCACTAATAATCTCGGAGAAATATTTCTGTCTCTTCTAGTTTTTGTAGCTGTCAGTCACCTCCATAACTGGAGGTACTCACACTGATCTCTGCACTGCTTCGGGGATGACTTTGGGCACTGACTGACTTGACACTGATACTGATTAACTAGATATGAAGTTAATACTGACTTTATGCTGGTTATTTTTGAATTAATACTAATTTAATACTAAATTATTGTCGAATTAATACAGCCTGTTGTCTTTGGTTCATCTGTATTGGTACTTCTCGCTTCTTTTCGCTCGCTGACTTCTGAACATGTTGCATTATAGTAATTTTACTCGTATGGATGAAAAATGCTCTTTCTTGTATTTTTGTAGGCTATTGGATTCTTTTGGAGTTGTTTGTACTATGAACTCTTGAAGGATCATTAGCAGGTCCGATTCTTTACTATGACGTTATTTTCCGAACATTTATTTGCGGGAAACCTGAAGTTTTCTTATGGACAAAAATTTTTCTTACGAAAAATTATAAAACATTTTATAATTTTTGGTAAGAAAATTACTTAACATCACTACTTCTTTTGATGATCCTTTTCTTATTAGTTCAATTGTACACGATACATTTTCGTTTATGAATACATTACAATTAGAAATCTATATTTCTTCATGAGTTACTGAATTGATTCGATTATCTGGTAAATACAGCATCCCCACTATTTAAAAAAATCCATAGAAAATAATAAAATTTCATTTCATTGGATAAAAGTTTTGTAGAACAAATTTACTAATATTTTATATGTCACTATATGATTAAAAATTAATCATTACACATTATATTTGTCATACTCAATATTTATTATTTGATGTTTTTCTCACTTATTTAATTTCGCTGTCATCTAGCGTTATTCCAAATTTAAACTTTGAATATAAAATTGTAGTATTAACATGCATTTTTAAAGACCAATCTCGACATTAACTCAAAGCGCTATGGAACATATTATGGCGGGATATACATTTGCGTAAACAAATATTTGAGGCAAAATATAAGCTGACGCATGCATTCAGACATTGAGTCGATTTATGCGGCAATAAAATAGCGCGTTTCGCTGTTTATCTAACCGAATGACGTGAACTGCAATTTATATCTTCTTTGTATGGATTCTTGTTTAAAGACTATGAGAGTAAGCAGGCACATAATTACCTGGTAATAATATTTCAATGCGGAAGCAAGTTTTAATAAATGCATATTCTCAAGCAACAAGTAAATATCTTATGCTGAATATATCCGAATGCAAATATTTACAGTAAAAGAAATAAGTATCCCAAATCTTTCGAGGATCACCAAGATCATTACTAAGGAATAGTGATGCAAGAACCCTGCTGAGGAATGTCTTGGATAGTGTGTGGCAAATCTGGATACTAAATAATGTTTTTTTATAGTTTTGATCCTTAAGTACCGTTGTGCGTGACCGATGTAAATATTCAATTCATGATCTTATATCCCCATTTAATTGTATCGCCTTGCGCATCCATATACTTTTATTTCAGTGTAACACGCGTACCTGGAAAGGATGCAACACATTTAGCCGCGGGCTTTGTTGCCCATAAATTATAAATTTCAAACAAAGCAGTCACGTTGGTCGCACATCACTGTTAATGTAACTTTCTGTTTAGCTATATTTTGACGGTAAGACTTATATTTACAATGGATAATGGTGCGGGGTCGTCAAAGCGGATCCGAGTATCTGATCCAAACTTCGATGAAGTGGCTTTAAGATGGTATAATGAACTAAATAGCAACAGTGAGGATGAGAATGATAGTAAAGACATTTGTGAAGTGAGTGAGCACGAGACGGATTCGGAAGCAGACAGTATAGATAATGAACCAGAGGAGATGGAGACATGAGAGCCCAGTGAGGAATATGAGCAGCAAGATTCAAATAGGATAAAAGTTTTTTTGGAAAAAATGGATATAAATGGTCCTATGAAAGTTTTATTTCTCGCAGTAGAACCCAGAAGCATAACATCATATCTTGTCAACCGAGCATATAAAAATAGTCCAGTCTTAGAAAAAGCAGATTTCATAAAACTACTTGCGGATGAGTTAGTAATGCCACATCTTGAAAGGCGAGTAGCAAATGTTAGATCCCCTGTGAAGTTCGCTTTTGTATTATATGAGTATTAGGTATTCCTGAAGAACCTTTTGAACAAGTAGCTTCTGAGAAATTAGAGAAGCGAAAAACTTGTTATACCTGCCCTTCAAGAATCAAAAGAAAAACATATCACCTGTGTTGTATGTGCAATAAACTAATATGTCTTGAGTGTTCCTTAAAATTATGCCAAAATAGCAAGTGTTTTCTGTGACATATTTAGGTATTGTAGTTTCTATCACAGAATTTCTTTTGGCATTATTTTTTTATTGTAATAGTGACTGTACGAGTATATCTTTAACTTGAAAAGTAAAATATTGTTTTGTTTTAAGTGTTCTTTGTTTTTGTTTTTGAAAGCTAGCTGATATCACTATATGTATACGACATTTTTATGCAAAGAGGATATATGTATGGTTTTTTTTTTTATAAAAAGAATGTATATATACATGTTGTACACTATATTCTTCCAAGCCGTACAACAACGCACCCAACTGTTAACAGGAAAACAGTAAAATGATCCACATTTTTTTGTTAATTCTTGTACAAATTTGTGGTCGCCATGACCGCACGTCAGTTACTGCGTAACAAAACTAGTACCACGGTAGTTAAGGGTTAAGGTAATAATGAAAATTTAGAAAATGTTATGTGCATTGTAGTCTCCTCCATAGGAGATTTTCAAATAATATATCATTTAAAATTTCCCTACATTTGAATTGAAATAGAAAGTTCGGGGCAGTTACATCCTCCAAAATAAAGATGAAAATCAAAAATCTACATGTTTCAGGAATGTTTATTAAAGTCTTCTACATCCAATTCCATAGTTACGGGATTGATTCAGGTTAAGGTTTTAACCCTGTATATTATAACTAAATGTACAATTTTTGATTACTGTCTCAGTTTCAATTATAAGTAGAGATTTTTCTAACGTTATCCGTTATGTATGTGCAATCTCTTCGTTAATAAAAATATTTTATTACATGCTATATTTCATTTAAATCTGGAATAATTTTATGTGTATCTACAAATGCGATTTTAACCATTTGATGTGTATCCACATTTACTTTTTAATTTATCCAAGAAATATCCATTCATGTGTCATATCTTCAAGGTTTTAACAACACCTAGTTGAAATCAGTATTAATGTATATTCCACGTCGGAACAACATTAACATTGATTGAAAGGACAATTAAAAGTACAATTTTCTGTAGTTATAACATCATGCGAACATCTCAAGGTACGTTAGTTAAATGATATATCAACGTAAGTAAACTCCTGGACAAAATTAACGCTTCGGTGGAACTTCACATTATCACTTTCATTTAGTTCATAGTACGTATGTGATACTATAATTAAATGATTTCAACTAATGTTAAATAAACTAGAATGGTATTATCGGGCAAAAACATGAATAAATAATAGAAAGGAACAACAATGCCAAATGCAGTGGAAAAGTTGTTGGAGAAAAAAAAATTGGAGGTGAAACTAAATCATAAGAACTTGAATTCAGTAACATTCAGATTTTCCTCTAGCTTTTATCACTACTCTCATTCATCTGGGCATATTATTGATCAAGTAGTGAATGGTCTCCTGAGGAATATTCTCCAATTTAACAAGAACGATTTGTTCGAGTTTTCTGAGAGTCATAGGGTCAGCTATGTGGTAGATCGTTTTAGTGCATAGATGATCCATCAGATTTGTATCTAGGATTCTTTGTGGCCAGCCTATTGTTGGAATAATCACAAATAAGTACGATACGACATACGATATTCACAAACTAGGTGATGGACTACAAAGGTAGTGCAGTATCTCTCTAGCAATGTGGGTCGAGAGTTATCCTGCATAAAAATGGAATTGTCCTTGAGTAACGAGGCAAATGACATCTCACATGTTCTTGTATGATATTTTCTATATAGAAATTACATTCACGAATCTCTTCCGAATAGGAATCAAATCCGTGCGATTATCGAAACAAATGTCTTCCCTGGATTTTAATGATCCGCCAAAAAATGAGATCAGCGGAGAGATATTGCAGGCAACAAACCTCCTTCAGACTCATTGACATCCATCTAGTGAATTCAGATTTACTTTTGTTTCGTCTGAAAACTAAACTCGCTTCAAGTCATCAGTGATCTATATTTACATGTTTTCTTGCAAAACACAGTTAATTTAACTCTAGGTCTGATTAGAAATTATGTAAGAAGTAGTCTTCTACTATCCAATCCTTCTTTATTAAGCCTTCTCCTGACCATTCGTCCAGAATTTGATACATTTTAAGCTACTTCTGGGGCTATGATTAGCTCTAAATCGGTAGATTGTCTATTTGTTAAGGCGATTTGCATAAGATGTCGCTCATCTCTTACATCTGTAGACTTCTTACGACCTTGTCCTGAGGTTCTACAGTAACTACCAAGTTTGTTGAAACGTTTTAACCGTTCGACTACTTGTTGATTGTGTAACTCCTAACAAATTAACCACATATCGCTGGTTAAGTCCATCGTTAATCAGAGTTACCGCCACTTCTTCATCTTCTTCCAGCTTTCACTTTTTCATATTCTCTTACATTGCTTGAGCGATTCATTTATTTTACTCTAAGTGTACTGAACAAACTGTTCAATTCATTTGATATTAAATTTAAACAATACTACCATAATTGAATGTGTTTGTTGCCTTTTAAAAATCAAGAAATCGAGGAAGCCGTTACTCTGTGGAAGTTCATAATTCCGATGCAATTTTATAAAACGACTACTAAACTTTATACCACTATATATTTACACAAAAATCAGGACTGCGGTTTCGACACTTTTATGTCATTTTCAAAACGATGATTCAACTAAGAATTCTTAGTTGAATCATCGTTTTGAAAATGACTGTTACGTCGGTTTTACAAATCAGTTTAAGCAGCGTTAAATGTATTATTAACAAACAATTATAAAATGTTACTTCACGTCTGTAAAAAAATTGCAATTATTACAATTATTACAATTATATCAGTAATGATAGAAGATATCCTACGTCACTCACATAAAATGTTTAAGGATTTAAAACTTTAAATAATTAAACTTTAAACTACAGAAATAAGGAGTTTATAAGGTTGGAGTATAAACTCCTTATTTCTGTAGTTTGAATGTTACCCTCTGATAGTAAAACATTGTATTATGTTAATTAAACTTTAATTATAAAAATTGTTAGAAATCATGAAAAGGTTTGCTGAGGCAATAATTCTGCTTAGGGGTGTATGTTAATTGTCAAATTATTAAAGTAAGTAGTAATATACGTGACATGTAGAAAAATCTGGTTTCGATTCCGATCATCTAGAAAAGCTATTTCATACTTATTTAACTAGTATAAACAGAAATTATAATACAAATCGACGACAATTTTTCTTTATGACCTCAATCCATTCCCCAGACCGTTATCTCGCCCTTCTAGCGCTCCCTCGTACTATCCACTTAAGAAACCGAATAATCCGATGAATAATTTCGGAAGGCGAGAGGGTGCAAACTTGCGTACACAGATTGATGCCCTCCATCGCTTCGGCTACACCAAATAATTTATAACCAATCATCCGGAATTTTTCATTTCAGGTATCGTGGATGCGTAAGAGGGACCTGCACATACTCACGTCGGGAATACACACGTACACGGGAGACGCGCGGTTCAGCGTGCGGCATCCCGAACACAGCGACGACTGGGACCTCCGCATCGAGTACGTGCAGAAGAGGGACGCCGGAGTTTACGAATGCCAGGTGAACACTGACCCCAAGATTAATCTCGCTATCATGCTCAACGTTGATGGTAAGTACCCCCTTTTACACTTGTCACCGTGGAAAAGCCCGCGCTCTGAGCCGTTTCCATTTCCTTGCCGGGTGCACGTACAGCGAAATCTTTCTGTGAAATAGAGCTTCCTTGTTGCTTACTAGCAGTGTATGAGATGTGTTTTTAAAGATAATTAGAGCACGATTTAATGCGCCATGATTGTTACTAGATTATAGTTTATTATAATAAAAAAACCAAAAATAATGTGAAGTAAATTAAGTAATTAAGTAAGTTAAGTAAGTACATTAACCCTTTCGCGCCGGGAAACGGATGAATCCGCAAAAATTTTTAATGCTGTGTAGACGGGAACCGGATAACTACGCACGGTAAGAGGTGCACTTAAATACTGGAAACATACGCATCCGCGTGTTAAATATTGTTAGTTCAACCTTTCGTTTGCTCCTCCCACTATTAGTTCTAATTGGTTACCATCTCCCACTTCTTGGAAAGAAATTTTATTCCAAGTCCCTCCGCTCTTTCTTTTGCGCGGTTAGTACATATTTGCAAGCGTATGTGTGTTGTTTGGTTTGTGTTTATTTGAAATGGCGTCGCAGCAATGGAAACGAAAGAGACCTCTAACAGAACAAGAATTGTATGAGATTCTTATGAATAGTGATGATGACGAGGAGGTTATTGATATAGATGATCCTGAAGATGATCCAAATCAAGAAGATGACTGGGAGAATTTATCAGATCCAGAATTAAAAAATGAAAATGAAGCGGACGATTTATATGAAGTTACCGACAGAAATTCCAGTGAAAGTGAGAATGAGAATGCAAATAATACTCTTGCACCAAAGAAACGTGGTAGATTAGATACCGGCGGTCCTATATTCAACTGGAAAAAAACGAACCTCACACCAAACATTTGTTACTTTGATGATGAAAATCCTGGCTGCCAAATCGACAATTTGGGGAACAACCTATCGGCTCTGGATATCTTTGAAGCTTTTATTACCAGGGATTTTGTTCAACGAATTATTGAGGAAACAAATACGTATTACTCCTTTATGTCAAGTAAAAACCCTGAATTAAAAAAAATTTACTCCTCTAGATATAGACGAGGAAGAGTTAGAAGCCGTTTATTCGGACATAGAGCAGGTAATAGGATTTGTGAAGGGTCATGAAAATTTAATAATAGTAGGAGATTTTAACGCAGTCGTAGGTGAGGGGAAAGAAGGAGAATTTGTAGGGCCTTATGGATTAGGAAACAGAAACGAGAGAGGTAGCAGACTGATAGAATTCTGTGAGAAGCACAAGATGGTAGTCGCGAACACATTGTTCAAGAATCACGTTAGGAGGCGGTACACATGGAAAATGCCAGGAGGGATAGACAGGTATCAGATAGATTACATTCTGGTTAGGAAGAGATTTAGAAATCAAGTAAAAGACTGTAAGAGTTATCCAGGAGCAGATGTAGACAGCGATCACAACTTGGTAGTCATGAAAGCTAGATTAAAGTTCAAAAATCTGAAAACCCGGAAGGATAAGAAACGTATAAATGTAGACATATTGAGGGATCAGAATATGAAAGATAAGTTCCAGGAGAAAACAGATCAATTAATAAATAAAACGAGTAAGGACGAAATCAAGAACGCAGAAACTGAGTGGGAGGGTATCAAGAATAGTCTAGCTTCCGCGGCTACGGACGTTTTAGGACACGATAAAAGGGAAGCAAGGAAACCCTGGATAACGGACGAAATCTTAAACTTAATGCAAAAGAGACGAGGCTACAAAAACAGACGAGACGAAGAAGGACTGAAAACGTATAAGGCAATAAAGTGGGAAATCATTAGAAAATGTAGAAAAGCGAAAGAACAATGGATAGAGGAGAAATGCAAAGAAGTAGAAGATAAGTTGCAAGTAGGTAAGACCGATGAGGCTTACAAAATAATTAAGAGGAACTTCAGGGATGTAGGAACAATAAGTAGAAATGTTAGGAGTCAATCGGGGGACATACTGATAGGAAGAGAGGAGAAAGCGGATAGATGGAAGCAGTACTTGGGAAATTTATACGAGGGTCAGGAATTAGGAGAGATATTAGAGGAAGACTCTAGCATCGATAGGGAAGATGTAGGAAAACCTATATTGAGAGAGGAATTTGAAATAGCACTAAGGGGGCTAAAGAATAATAGAGCGCCGGGTGTAGATAAAATACAGGCGGAAATTTTGAAATGTGCGGGACAGAAAGTAGTAAATAGGATGTTTGAACTGGTAAAATACATATACGAAACGGGCGAGATGCCGGAGGATTATAAGAGGAACATTATCGTTACTATACCGAAAAAGAGAGGAGCCGACAAATGCGAGAACTTTAGAACGATTAGCCTAACTTCCCATGCGTCAAAAATCTTAACTAGAATAGTGCAGAAGAGGATGGAAAATAGAGCGGAGGAAATACTAGGAGAAGACCAATTCGGGTTTAGGCGAAATAGGGGAACTCGCGAAGCTATTCTGGCGCTAAGAGTAATGTTAGAGAAAACAATAGAAAAAGGAAAGAACGCTTATATAGGATTTGTAGATTTAGAAAGAGCTTTTGATAACGTAAGATGGGAAAAAATGTTCGAGATACTAAAGAGCGCGGGAATGAAGTATAGAGATAGGAGAGTAGTACACAATCTATACATAGAGCAAACTGCTGTTATAGAAGTAGAAGGGGAAGAAAGGGAAGTAGGTATTAGGAAAGGAGTAAGACAAGGATGTACGCTATCACCACTAATTTTTAATCTGTACATCGAAGAGGCGATTAATGTGGTAAAAGATAGAGTAGATTTCGGGATTAAAGTACAGGGACAGAAACTAAAAATGCTGAGATTCGCGGATGATATAGCAGTATTAGCATCTAGTAAGGAGGAACTAGAATCAGCATTGAACGAAATGGAGGCAGTGTTGATAGAGGAATACGGAATGAGGGTGAATAAAAACAAAACTAAAGTGTTAGTGTGCAGAGGGCGCGAGAGCAGAGCAAAAACGAAAGTACAAATTAATAATGAAAGATTGGAGGAAGTTAAAGACTTCACTTATTTAGGAAGTAAAATAAATTGGGATGGAAGAAGCGATAAAGACATAAAACAAAGAATAGCGCAGGGTCGAGTAGCTTTTAACAAAAAGAAAGCACTTTTATGCTCGGGGGTAATAAACTTAGAAACAAGGAAGAGATTTTTGAAAACATATGTATGGAGCACGGCACTTTACGGCTGCGAAACCTGGACGGTAGGGGAAGCAAGTAGGAAGAAATTAGAAGCTTTTGAGATGTGGTGTTACCGAAGAATGATGAAAATACCATGGACTTATAGGGTTAGAAACGAAGAAGTATTGGAGAAAGTCGGCGAGAAAAGGAGTATGTGGAAAAACTTAAAGAAGAGAAGAGATAGAATGGTAGGCCACTTGCTGAGACATGGGGGAATAGTCCGCGATATTTTGGAGGCAGAAATAGGAGTGAAGAAAGGCAGAGGTAGGCCGAGATTAGACTACTGCTCGCAAATAGTAAGGGATGTAGGTTGTAGCACAATTAGCGAAATGCGTAGGTTAGCACAAGATAGGAGAAGCTGGAGGTTAGCGTCCAACCAGTCTTAGGACTGATGACCTAATGATGATGATGAGATATAGACGAGTTCTACACGTTTTTGGGCCTTTGCTTTCTAATGCCTTTGGTGAAAAACCATAGAATCAAGGACTATTGGTCCAAAGAATTTATTATAGAAACGTCGGTGTTCGGCCAAGTGATGCCCAGAGATAGATATCTTGAAATTTTGCGATTTCTTCACTTCGCCGATAACAAAAATGTAAACAGAAATGACAGTTTATTCAAAATAAGAATAATTGTAGACCATTTCAAAACTGTTTTCAAGAGTTCCCTTTATCCTTTCCAAAATTTAGTAATCGATGAGAGTCTAATGTTATTCAAAGGGAGAATATCCTTTAGACAGTATATCCCATCAAAAAGACACAGGTTTGGGATAAAATTTTTCGTATTAGTGGATTGTGAGACGGGATATATTCTAGACTTCATCATATATACCGGATCTTCAACATCAGTCAAAGAATTTGATTCAAAGTTGGGAAAGTCAGGAAATATTGTTCTAACTTTGACTGAACCATATTGGAATAAAGGTCACAGGCTCTATACCGATAACTGGTATACTAGTCCCTTATTGTATGATAATTTGTTGGATAAGAAAACTAATTGTTGCGGGACAGTAAAGGCCACTCGCCATTTTATGCCCCCCTTCGAGAAAAAATCGGAGAAGGGAACAGTTCGATATTTCTCTACCGAAACTATGTTAGCAATAAAATGGTCTGACAGAAGGGACGTGCATATGTTAACGACGATGCATAAACATGAAATGAAAGTGGTTCCTTCATACCAAGACGAAAATAGAGAAAAGCCTATGTGTATCATAGATTATAATGAACATTTGGGTGGTGTGGATCGCACAGATATGTTGCTAAGCTCCATTGAATCTATCAGGAAATCGGTAAAGTGGTATAAGAAGGTATTTTTTCATCTCATGGACTGGGCTATCTTGAACAGTCATGCTGTTTTTCTAATGAAATCTGAAAAGATAGTGCCCCTATTGGATTTTCAGAAAGAATTAATACAGGTGCTATTAGTATAGAGAAGTACAAAATTAAACCACGTCGTACCGGTAACAGCAACAGACCGGATCGTGCGCACAATCCTCTTAGGCTAACGGAGAGACATTTTCCTTCGATATATTCACGAAAACCTGGAACAAATAAGATAACCCAAAAACGCTGTGTGGTTTGTGCCAAAAGAAAAAATTAGACGCGAAACCAGTTACAATTGCGTCCAGTGTGATGTGCCACTATGTGTTCTTGGTTGCTTTTAACGTTACCACACTGTAGTAAAATTTTAATTTTAATTTTTAAGTTTACAATAAACATTTTTACTTACCTATGTACAATATGTTAAAATTTTATATTTTATATCTTACTGTGAAGTATTTACGTTTCGTTTTTATGTCAGTATTATTTCAATGCTGGTTTTTGTCTTTTTTTAAATCTTTTATATATTTATGGTACCTAAATAAAAGTTTTATTTCTGTTATTAGTATTTTTTTTGGCATTTGCTCCAAATTCATAAAACTGTTAAGTTTTCAAAAATAACTAAAGTACGGTTCACGGCGGGAGCCGCCTGCATCCGACAAAGGCGCGGTGTAGTTCGCGACGGGAAACCGACGAATCTGCAAGCACCGTCCGCTGCCGTCTGTGCAGCGCGGTGCGCTAAAACCGTTGCCGTCCTGAAAGGGTTAAGTTAATAATATAAGCCCATTAGGTTACAGTACAGTTTTGCGGAAGCAGATGGAGTAGCTATCGCGTATAGTTCATACAGAATAAAAAACAATGCACGTCATAATGTACCTGATGCGTACTGACGATAACTTCACATGTTCTCCTGGAAATATGAAAGCTACTCTAAACACTGTACATTGCAAACGTCTTTTTGTAAAAAAAAATACCATAGAAAAATATTCCAGCTATAATAGCTCTCTTAGCTACACTATTGGATAAAAGTAAAGCAACTCTTATGATATATTTTTTTTAATTCCTATCTAAAATAATATTGGCAGCCGCGGAAATTAAAAACCATTTAAAGTAAGAGGTTATAGTAGGATGCTGTCTCAAGTGAAGTAAGATTGTTTTCAAATGTCAAATAAGCTAATATGTAATAATTTATTTAAACAGTTCACTTTATGTGCGTGACAAATGTAAAGCAACTATTTAATTTTGAATGAAAACAACGGTATACAATAAATGTAAGTATAAAAATTAAATTTTGTTGGTTAATTAAGCTTGTTCGATATTATCTTTACAGAAATAAATATGCCAAAAGGTAAGCCAATATGTGTAGAGTTAAAACAAATGGTGGCAAATGCCTTTTTAGACGGAGCAAGTATAGCTACGATTACTAGGCAGTTTCTCTTGCCTAAATACAGCGTGTCCAAAATAATTTCACGTTACAATGAAAGAGGGCATGTAGAAAAAATGCCGAAATCAGGAAGGCCCAGGAAAACTACATTATGAATGGATAGAAGAATGAAAAGAATTTCTCAAAGAGATCCGTGGTTGTCAGGACCAAGAATAATTGCTGAAATTCCCGAACTTGAAGTTAGTCCGAGGACTGTTCAACGACGATTAGTTGAAGTGAAACTTTACAGCAGACGTCTGGCCAAGAAGCCATTCGTTTCCGAAATAAATCGTCTTGCCAGGCTTGATTTTGTACGCCAACATTTGAATTGGTCGGTTCAAAACTGGAAAAAAATATTATTTAGCGACGAAACTCGTTACAAAATTTTTAATTCTGACGGAATGAGGCGTGTAAGGCGTCCGGTTAAAACAAGATTTCAACCAAACTACGTTACACCAATAATAAAGCACGGACAAGGTAGTGTGTTTTCATGGAGTTGTTTTTCGTAAAGACGAGTAGGTCCATTACACTTTATGGACGGGACTATGGATCGATTGGTATATAGGGATATACTCCAAAATATTATGTTGCCCTACGCTGAGTGGGAAATACCTTTGAGATATGTATTTCAACAAGACAATTACCCGAAGCATACATCTCGCCTTGTGCAGGAGTGGTTTCAGAACAACAATGTCCAGGTTCTGCAGTGGCCGGCACAATCACCGGACCTCAACCACATTGAGAACCTGTGGGAAGAAGTTGAACGTCAGATTCGGACCACAAGATTCCCAAACAAACAGGCTTTAATTGATAAAATTAACGAAGTTTGGACTAATATGCCGATAATTACAATCGAAAATTTAATTACATCAATTCCGTGTCGTTGTCAAAAATTTATAGCCAACTATGGATATTCTATTAATTATTAAGTTATTATACTACATTTTTTGGTGTTTTTGTACTGTTAAGTGAAATAAAAAATTATTTTCATAAAAGTTGCTTTACTTTTGTCGCGCAAATAAAGTGCACTGTTTTAATAAATTATTGCATACTAGCTTATTGAACATTTGAAAACAACCTCATTTCACTCATGATAGCAGACTACTATCACGCTTTAATTTAAATGGTGTTTAATTTCACCGGTGGCTAATATTATTTTAAATAATTAAAATTTTAATTTTATCATAAGAGTTGTTTTACTTTTGTCCGATAGTGTACGTTTTGTTGAAAGCACTGTACATTACAAACGTCTTTTTGTAAAAAAAAAAATACTACACAAACATATTCCAGCTATAATAACTCTCTTAGCTACGTTTTGTTGGAGGCGATTTTAGCAATTCATTGTTTTTATTTACTTTTTGGGTATGCATAAATACATTAGGCTCAAAAATTAAGATATGTAAAAAATCCAAAATTTTTAGGTGATCTTCAAAGAGCTATAACTTATAGAAGAATACTCGCAGAGTAATTTTAAAAAAAGTATATCAAAGATCGGAGTTCGTAATTTTGAGATATTGTGTTCAAAATCCTTTACCGTAAATAATTTTTAAGTAATCATAAGAAAAATAATCGGAAGAAGAATTCCAAATGTTTGCTTGCTTTTCAAAGGGGTAACTAGCTTCAATAAATTTTGTTTAATAATTTCATCATACGATTTTTTTTTATATAATTTTATGCTCTTTAATTTGAGTGCTCCAAAATCTTTGTACCATGATTTTTCGTTGAGTTATCGTTCCTCAAAACAGAAAAGTTATTTTTGGATTATGGTAATTAATTACTCAGGAAATAATGATCGTACAGAAAGTTCGGGTAATGCTTCAAAAACTGAATAGCATTATTTATTGTAAGTCGAAGTTATTGGTTTTTGAGAAAAAAGATTAGTGTCAGAATGTTGATTCAAGAAGTGTTAAAAATTGCGTATTTAGGGATATTGACGGCATAACTTTGCAAATAATGGATAGAGAAAGACATTAACTATTTATGTTCAACTTCAGAATATTCCAAAGAAACACTGAAAATTTCAAAGCGCTGCAATTTTTATTTTAGTTGTGTTCGGAATAACTGAATTTGTTGTTTTTGCTAAAAATCAATTTAAGGATGAATATTTCATTTTTTGATAATATTTTCATTTTAATTTTCATTATGTTATTTGATAATAACATTTTTTGACAATAATATACATTATTTTTATCAAAAAAATGTTAATTATTGTAAGATAAAAAATTCTGTAGGATCATTATTTCACGAATAATTAAATTCAAAATTTACTTGCTTGCTTTGAATGACGACAACTCAACGAAAAGTCATTTCCCAAAACTTTTAGACCACTCAGAGATTATAACAAATAAAATTGCCTAAAACAGCTTTATGATAAAATCACTCAAAAGAAATTTATACTGAAAAATGTCCGGCGACCTTTTGAATGGCAAGATAAACTTTATTTTTAACTCAAGTTCTTAATACTAGAATGTTGGAGCTACAATTTAGTTTTTTGGAAATTGCTCTATAACTATTTTTCTCTAAGTTACAACCCTAAATGGGATCCTAAAATTCCTAAATTTTTAGGATGTAAAATATCCTAAAAATTTAGGATTTTTTACATCCCTTAGTTTTTGTGCCACATACCATAGATTACAGCCTCAGTAATCTAATCAGATACAATCAACTACAGCCCAAACTTGTCTCTCGGGGAATAAAATCCCAATAACCCTTTTTATTAACATAGGGTGCAATTACATGATGGCTTAAAGGCAGATAAAGCAAGGCACTGAGGTTATACAAGGCTTGACTTATCTAATCGTTATTAGTGTGATGGAGATCACTATAACCACGGCAACCTTATAAGCTACTTTGGGATTGAACACTCTAGATTTGTATATGCGGCAGGGCGCTTTGAGGATTGCTCTGAGTGTGTGTGTGTGTGAAGTTTTATTGAAAATAAACGGTAGTTTTCATGATAGGCGGGCATTCTGGAGGAGGCAAATAAGTAACTCTCTATTATGTAGGCCTACGTGTTCAGCAGTATTAGGTTAGACTAAATTTCGATTAATGCAACCAGATATTTTGGGCACTGATGGTTCAAGAACATTCAAAATATCTAAATATGGATCTTAGGATCAGTGAGTCCTTCGATAGTACGCCTACACTACAGCGTTATGGGTGAGAAGGGAAGTTCAAGAAACATAAAAACTTTTTTTTGTTGATAACAACTTAAAACCCTCTAAAATTTTACACAAAAAAAATTTTCTCGTTTTACTGGTAGTTATTCTAATCTTCAAGAATAGATGCTAGTTATCGCGAACCCCTCATTTCTTCATAATAATGTACAGACTGCTATAATAAGGATAATTCGTTCTGTTTTCTATTGCTTTACCTTTGAAATTCTATGGTAACGTACTCGCAGTACCATAGATGAATATAGTTATCCTCTACGTATACAACGTTTATTAAAATTCATGGGATATACTAAATGACTACCGATTTCACGGTAAATATTACAATTTCGATTGTTTTAGAATTGCGCTGGTATTTGGCCAGACGCCTTGGTATAATAAATTTGAAATGCATTTACAATATATCTGCTGCTTATGCCGTGCTTAACTATTGATTAATATTATATACGAAATTTTTTAATAGGATAATTAATATTCCTTTATAAGTTGCCGCACGTCCAGAAGATATTGACATCATTTTGAACGTATATTTATTATTTATTTATTTAAGGTATACTATCCCGCACAACAAAATTCTAATTACGAGGTAATAGAACATTATTTAATTATTACCATTTCTCTTTTACTAGCTTCTAACTTAAAACCCTCTAAAATTTTACAAAAAAAAATTGTTTTCGTTTCACTCGTAGTTATTCTAAATTTCAAGAAGAGATGCTCTTAATCTTTGGATAACTGTCTACACCGAAACCTTGATGGAAGTAACGTGAAGTACCTTCATTACTTATAGTAGTAAAGGACTGACACTTCCTCTTCATTGACGAAGGTTAATTTTAAGACTTTCCTGAGACATAGTTGTCAAACTGTTTAAATTTTTATAATGGTGGTAAAAAATTGGTAATATCGCGAACCCCTCATTTCTTCATAATAATGGAAAGAGCTCTATAATAAGGATAATTCGTCCTGTTTTCTATTGTTTTACCTTTGAAATTCTATGGTAACGTATTCGCAGTACCATAGATGAATACAGTTATCCTCTACGTACACAACGCTTATTATTAAGATTCAGGGGACGCTAAATGACTAGGAAATCCACGAAAATATTACAATTTCGATTGTTTTAGAATTTTGCCAGTATTTGGTCAGACGTCTTGGTATAAGAAATTTCAAATGCATTTACAATATGTCTACTGCTTATGCCATGCTTAACTATTGATTATTATATACGACATTTTTGACAAGGATATTAATATTCCTTTATGAGTTGCCATACGACTAAAGGATATTGACACGATTTTGAACGGTACTTATTATTTATTTATTTAAGGGATATTATCCCGCACAATAAAATTCTAATTACGAGATAAGAGAACATTATTTAATTATTACCGTTTCTCTTTTACTAGCTTCTATATTTTTCTGAAGTATGATTTAAAATAATCATTACTAATTCCTTCCTTTACCCACTCTCATGCATTGATTGCTTGTATCTTTACCTGCATCAGAATTGATAGGAAAGAAAATTTTGCTAGACGTATTACCTTTCCTTTTATTTACTAGTAACAAAATAGGGCATGGGCGCTATTGATAGCTTTCAAGGAAATATTTTCAAGAAAAATATTTAATATTAATTAAAGAAGTATATATGAAGTATAAATAAATCTTTGCTTTGTTTGTGAGGTTGTAAGTTTTCTTCTGTTTTGAAATTATAAAAAATCATTAATGTTTTTTGTTCATTTAATAGTACTCTTTCCAAATTAGATCCATAATATGTGAAGTACTGACTAGTGGTTGGGCTGATTATGATTGCTTTTTGTTTAGATATATAAGAAAGTCTATTAGACTTAATAAGCTTTTCATCTATATTATCGCTGTGTAGATTGTTTATCAATCAATTTCCTTCCTTGTTCTATAGCTATAGTTTAGTAAAAATGTTCTATCAAGGAACTATCTATTCTATCAAAGGTTTTCTATAGAAAAACTTCTCATATGTAGCAAGGAGATGAGCAGCCTTTTCTTAAGCCGCATATGTCTTATGCCGTGAAAAACCAAAGTTATGTTGGAAATTAGTTAAGGGCTTTTGAGGGATATTGAAATTCTATTTAAATTTTATTGGTGTTGATCAAAGGGTATTAATTGATAGTATCCATATTTTACGAACGAGCATTGAATTGTATCGAGAAACAATTTCTGCATAGTTTGTTATCTGGTGAGACGTTTTGAGGACCAGCAAGAGTTTTTATAGCCTTATTGAATAGCCGTAATGTCATAAATTTCCTGCAATACAGGAAGGAGACGCATCCTAAGACTTGCATGCACCCTAATCTTTCACTTATATTTAACAGTTAATTTATTTTGACGTGGTCAGTCTTTTAGATTCGAGGCTAGATACTGGAATTCCTTCACCAATTACTTGACCATTTTGAAGCGAAATGCATATTTTCGAACCAATTACTTACCAAATGCCTATGACAAATTTTGGACCAATTAGGCCATTACTACAAGATGAATTTTTAAACCTATAGCAGCGCGAAGTTCTGAGTACACTTTCTACTTTGGAATGGAAAAGCTAAGTTCTTACAAGTCACAGATGTATATTCAAATATAGAAAATGGTATAAGGTTATTGTAGTTTCTCTCTTTAGTCA
Source organism: Rosalia funebris (assembly GCA_037954035.1). Classification (NCBI taxonomy): domain Eukaryota; kingdom Metazoa; phylum Arthropoda; class Insecta; order Coleoptera; family Cerambycidae; genus Rosalia; species Rosalia funebris. The sequence goes on from JAZFAV010000006.1 coordinate 10,790,889, forward strand.
GATAACTAATTTTGAATAACTTGAGTTCTTTAATTAAGTCAAAATTACAAGCTGGCTAAATATTGTAAACTACATGTACTTGGTAATGAATTAAGTCTGAGTGATTTTTTTAGTCAAACACTTAACTTTTTAGTTTTACATTTTCTACTGTGCGAAGCATTATTTAATTAGTATAATAATCCGTAACATATTGTACTTACTGCAACTGCTACAGATTTTAATTTAGTGTTTACAAATTAATAAGTATGATAATAGTAGTTATATCTTTTCTTTATTTAGCTACTTCTTTTAATGGGAGTCAACTCATATATTGTTCCTTTTCTTTAGCCAACTATTTTTTAGACAATAAGTGTGAGCCTGGTCAGAGATTCGAAACAACCTAGTCTTAGAAACCTCAACTGTATAAGTTAAGTCGGAAAGGGATCGAGAACTGTAGTAAGTGCGCTAATAATTCTATATAATGTAATCCACTAATCGCTAGGATATTAGAGTGATGACGATATCAATCTATAACTGGAAATAACATGCGTTAGAAAATACAAAGTGCTGTTGAGAATACCTGAGCTTTAGAAATAATCTAAATAAGATCTAAATACGTATATGCATGCATATAAGATACGTATAGATGCATGCACTTGAAAAGTGGATACATCTTACTTGAAACGTTTTAAACCCGGCATATAAAAATCTCTAAATAAAACCTATCCTGCCGCTCACTAACTTCAACCAACATGTAATGGCAGGAATAGCCGAGATGTCATGGATCGCTGCAGGTAGAACGCGGAATCCATTACTCTCCTGTATTCATTTCAAGGAGATTTATTGTACTTGTACAGTAGCAAGGTTTTTGCTTGTTTGGGAACACAGATTCCGATTGTGTGAAACGTTGTAACACGCTGCGCCATGAATTTTTTTACAGTTTGTTATCCGGGATAATTCGCGCTATTGTGTGAGAGTACTGTTGCGAGATGTGTCGCGATTCCTGCTCGAATTTGGAAGCGAATTTTACAGAGGACTATTTATAGTAGGCACTTAAACTGATAAGATTAATATTTCATACATCAGTTTATTTTAAATGGAAGTTTTCGGTCCTTATTTATTATACTGTTGTGCTTTCTATGACAATACGTCACTGTCTTGAATAATATAAGCTTTACAATACACTATATACTATATTTATAGTACAAACAATACAAGGTCTACACTCCTGGACAGAATTAATGCATCAGCAAAACTTTTCATTATTTCCTATAATTTTTATGAAGTATTAAATCCTTAAATACCTTATGTATGTAATTTAGTATACTCTCTGTTATTACTGATTAAGAATTGAAATTATTTGATACGCATAAAGTAACATCTTGTTAATAATATATTTGACGCTGTCTAATGTGATTTGTAAAAGGCAATTAGTTCAGTTAAACTAGTGATTTTCTTTTAATTTAACAAGTAAAATCAAGTAAACCAAACACTTTGTCCAGTGCACTTATAATAGAAGAAATGAATTGTTCATGCAGCTTAAGAGAATATGAAGCAGTGAAAGGGCAACTCTGATTAATGTGGCACAAAACCAGCGACATGTCGCTAAATTGTTAGGAGCTAAACATTTAGTTGAACAATTAAACGCTTCAATGAACTTCAAAGTTACTGCGGAACCCTAGGACAAGGTTGCAAGTAGTCTCCACATACAACAGATAGCGATATGTTATGCAAGTCGAGAAGAAACAGGCATTCTATCAACATAGAGCTAAGCAGATCTTTAGCAGCAGCTTCAAATATGGCAACTTCTGGACGAACGATCAAGGAGAACGCTTAATGAAGCAAGATTGAATAGTAGAAGACCATCACTGCTAACCAGAGAATATATAATTTCTAGACTATGTTTTTCAAGAGAACAATTTCATTTTTATACAGGCTACCGGTCGGGCCCACGTTTCTAGGGAAATGCTAGACTACCTTCGATTTCTGAATGTTCCAACTATAGACTGGCCACCCAGAAACTCAGATATGAAACCGATAGAGTATCTGTAGGATGCACTAAAACGATCAGTGATGCGCCACATACCTGCCTCTATGACACTTAGTGAACTCGAATAAGTCGTTCTTGTCAGATGGGAGAATATTCCTCCATTCACCATTCACTATTTGATTAATAGCATGCCCAAACGAATGGAAACAGTGACAAAAGGTAGACGAGGATCTACAAGATACTAAATTAAAATTTTTTTGTTATAATATTACCTCCAACTTTTTTCACAAAGCTTTTCATTAACGCCGTTTTCATTGCATTTGGCATTATTGTTCCTTTCTGTTATTTATTCATGTTTTTCCCGATAATTCCATTTTAATGGATTACAAATTCTATGTATGATAGTTATAATGGCACATAGTTTTAGAAATTAATATAAATAATAAATAATCTCGAGTAGAACTATGAAAATATCCGCACATATTGGAATGGTACTGGCGCCTTCGCCATTTCTTGGAAAATATATTTGAGCCACCAGACCAGCGAACTACGAGAATCTACAAAATGACATAATTCTCTATTTATATCATGTATTAAAAGTACAGATAATACGAAAACAATTCAGATAATTACTGTTATTGCTACCTGTTGCACGTTATCGATGATACGAGTATGTTCACCAAATCAGACTAGGCAGCTGGTCCCTATTGAACTATGAAATTTAAGTTTTAATTCAGTAATAAGTATGCAAATCGTAATAATATTGCAACGTCCCCTTGCTCATATCGAATGCACCTCCGGAGCATGCCTCTAGAGGATTCGGATAAAAGAAAAAAGTTACCACGTTGTTAGAAAGGGTCGATTTACTATTTTGATTTTGTCAAAATGCCGAAATTCGAACGAAAAGCATTTCGTACATCGACCTAAAAATTTCGTGACACACACACGAAAACAGCCGTTTAGTAAATATAGTAGAGTTTAATTGAGTCTCTGATATGGGATCTCTCAGATGCATTACGCCCGAATGTGTTTAGATTCAGACTGCGACCGACGGAAGGTTAAAATTTTTGCGATATAATTTTATCTCCAATTTTTTGTATTTGTCACTTCCAAAGTTTTTCATTAACATCGTTTTCGTTGCATTTGACGTTATTGTTCCTTTCTGTTGTTTACTCATGTTTTTTCCGATAATACAACTTTAATGGACTATATAGTCTATGTATGATAGTGATAGTGGCACTAAGGGTTAGAAATTAAAATAAATAATACATGATCTCGAGCAGAACTATGATAATATCGTCACATATTGGAATGTTAGTGGCGCCTTCGCCATTTACGGAAGAAAATTGTTGGGGAAGCCAGACCAATGAACTACGAGAATCTACTAAATAACATAATTCTCTATTTATATTATGTGCTAAAACTACAAATAACACTAAAATAATTCAGATAATTACTGTTATTGCTACCTGTTGCCCATTATCGATGATATGTTCACCAAATCAAACTAGGCAACTGGTCCCTATTGAACTATGAAATTGAAGCTTTAATTCAGTAACAAGTAAGCAAATCGCAATAATATTGCGCCGCTACCTTGCTCATATTGAAGGCACTTCCGGAGCATGCCTCTAGAGAATTTGGATAAAAGAAGGTACCACATTATTCACAAGGGTTTATTTACTATTTTGATTTTGTCAAAATGCCGAAATTCGAATGAAAAGCATTTCGTACATCGACCTAAAACTTTCGTGACACACACACACGAAAGCAACCGTTTAGTGAATATAAAAGAGTTAAATTGAGTCTCCACATCACTAAAATCTAAATTGTGTAAGATTTGATATGGGATCTCTCAGATGCATTGCACCCGAATGTGTTTAGATTCAGACTGCGACCGACGGAAGGTCAAAATTTTTACGATATAATTTTACCTCCAATTTTTTTATATTTTTCACCTCCAAAGATTTTCATTAACATCGTTTTCGTTGCGTTTGACGTTATTGTTCCTTTCTGTTATTTATTCGTGTTTTCTTCGATAATACAACTTTAATGGACTATATAGTCTATGTATGATAGTGATAGTGGCACTAAGGGTTAGAAATTAAAATAAATAATAAATAATCTAGAGTAAAACTATGTAAATATCCACATATATTGGAATGGTAGTGGCGCCTTCGCCATTTCTAAAATATATAGCTGGAGTGGCTGCCCCAGCTATATTTGACTAGTGAACTCCGATAATCTACAAAATAACATACTTTTCTATTTATATCATGTCTTCAACCTATGAATAATACTAAAATAATTCAGACAACTACTGTTATTGCTCCTGATGACCGTTGTCGATGATATATTCACCAGTTCGCCTATTGAACTGAGAAATTCAAGCTTTAATTTTCATAATAAATATGATCATTAGTAACTTGGAAATTTGAAATATTGGTAAATTATTAGGTAATGTAAATGACTTAGATCAGAGAACATTAATCTCGCACATAATTCTGGCAAATGCATTAATATTACTCCATGGATCATTTATTGACTATCGGTCATCGATTTGGAAGTTAGAAACGTACCTCTTATTAAAATACAAAACCAATTTTAATATGAATCTAATAATTAAGGAAATTTCAGGTATAAAATAAAATACTTCATTATATCATATATCTAAATTTCCACCAATATTAAAATAATTTAGACAATTATCATTAACCCCACAAAAAATTGTATAATATTGTTTAATCATTTCTGCACTTTAACTGAATGTACATCCATTTATTGCATTAAACTTTTAAATGTATATAAACAAATAGATACATTATTCACAGAATGATGTAAGCGAGGTTTCGATAATTAACGAATGAACAAATATATTTAAATTATTCAGTTCAATGCATTTATTTATTTATTTAACGGTACAGCTACACAAACAGATGTAATTGAATTAAGGGATAGGGAATTACAAATAAAAATATAACAAAAATAATAAAATATTTGTTATTTTATATTATATAAAATAGCCTAAAACCCATCCTTATGTAAAGGAAATACGTAATTTAATTAGACAGTAATTTAAATTTTTATAAATTCTGCACAATATATCTTTATGTAATAAACATTAAAATAATATATCTAGATATATAGGATATCTCTGTTGGAATTATAAGATTTGAATTGCCCGCCATTTGTGTTCTGTCAAAGATAGGGCGTCAATATTTAATGACTGTTATCTTGCTATTATATTATATTATCTTGTTATCAAACTATGCAACGTCAACATGCCGCTCGACTAACATATCAACAGCGAATAGTTTATGTAAAATTGTTTTATGAAATTGAGCGATCATTTTATAGTTGCATTGAAAAAATTCGCACAAAATTAGGACAAAATAAAGAGCCTACAGCATTAACAGTAAGGAAGAAGATGATATTGATTCTTGCAACATGAAATTTCACCTTCTTTCTTAACACCCAATTAACAATGTAACTTTAAATTGTTATGTCAATTGAATTTTGTATTTTTACACATGCAGATCTTTCTTTAAAATTCAATCCCTGGTGGATCTTGACAGTTTCAATTGTTGTGCACGATGTCGAATTGATGTGCTTGAATACTTCTCTCAATGCAAAAATTTCATTTAGCTGACCACGACGAGGACGTATTGTTAGGGTGTTAACTTAAATATTTTTTTCTTCATAGTTTCCTCATCCTTAATACTGACACTCATGTCATTTAAAAAAAAATTATTAAACGTAATATTGGCATACCAACATCTTTTTTGGGCAAGTTAATTTTCGCAAAAATTTTTGAGTGAGGGAGATAAGAATATTAAATTAGGATGTGCTGTTAGCAATAAAGAGATGTACATTCTAAGTATTTATTTTAAATTAATTTAAATATATTGGGTACAATTTTTCGCTTTTATCATTTTCTAGTTTGTTAATTAAATGTCTTAATACATTTTTAATAATCTAAAATATATTTTTGGCGTAACCACAAAATAGAATGCTGAGACTTAAAAACGTTTTAATGACTTCTTATGTGATTTCTCTTGGAAAAACACTTATCCTTAGCTTTTACAGGGAGGCACTAGTAGGGGGCTTATACCGGTTGTGGGTATAAGCCCCCTATATAAACCTCCCCCTACCACTTCCTATAACGTCACAGTTGACCTTCAAGGGGTCATCCTGGTCAGGGTCACCTTGTGAAGGTCACCTCCGTCAGTGTCAACTGTGACGTCATAGAAAATGGTGAGGGGAGAACAACCGGTATAAGCCCCTTACTGGCACTATTTAAAAAGTTTAATAATATGCAAATATTTATTTCAATCAGTCTTTTCAAAAATCACATCAAAATCACTTTACAAAAGACGGATGTCAAGATAGAAACAACGTTTGAAATATATTTTAAACAGCTTCCGAACAAGGTACTAATCGCATCCGGTTAATATTTAAAAATAATGTTAACAACAGAATATGTATGACGCCATCTTTCACGATTATATTTGTTATTTGTTAATTAAATCATTTTATTTATACTTTACCGTATACATGTCAATTTTCTTTTGTTCTGAGTCTCTCAATTCCTAAGTTAAAATGAATGGAGGTAGACTTAGACGCATATTGTATATTTGTCGTCCCCTTCAATCGAACAATAGAACAGTTATGCTTCAAGTAAATAAAAAACTAAGCTTAATTGGATTTCTAACCTATGGGCCCCAGTTACACAAAAAGTTTTACGACCTATGCCTATTAAATAAAAACAAAATATTTGAACAAAACATTTTCTTTATATTATTACTTAACGTTGACCTAATTTTGTTAGTAATCCAAATCACCGACGCATGTACTGAGGCTAGGATTCCTAAAATGTCATAGAAAAAGGGCGATTGAACGTCCTATCCAAGGGATGGTATGTCTTTTACATAAACTTTGTCTAAAGCCTAGTTCGAAGCATACTAGGAATATAGTCAAGTAACGAATAATTTAGGAACTAAATGTCTACGAACTGACCAAAAAGCATTCGCACTACAGTTGTGTACAGTACATTAGTGAGGAGTAGTGTATTACAAGATGAACAAGAAATGCAAAAAAGTAAATAAACTAACAAAAATATTGCAATGTCTATTTTAGAAGAAGTGGAAGAAGAAGTTAGCGTGATAAAAGAAAAAAACTATGGGTATGAAAATGGGTTCAGAGAAGAGATAAACTCATCATGAGGTCATCAGTCCTAGGACTAGTTGGACGCTAACCTCCAGCTTCTCTTATCTTGTACTAACCTACGCATTTCGCTAATTCTGCTACAACCTACATCCCTTACTATTTGTGAGCAGTAGTCTAATCTAGGTCTACCTCTGCATTTCTTCACTCCTATTTCTGCCTCCAAAATATCGCGGACTATTCCCCCATGTCTCAGCAAATGGCCTACCATTCTATCTCTTCTCATCTTTATGTTTTTCCACATACTTCTTTTCTCGCCGACTTTCTCTAATACTTCTTCGCTTCTAACCCTATCAGTCCACGGTATTTTCATCATTCTTCGGTAACACCACATCTCAAAAGCTTCTAACTTCTTCCTACTTGCTTCCCCTACCGTCCAGGTTTCGCAACCGTATAGCGCCGTGCTCCATACACACGTTTTCAAAAATCTCTTCCTTGTTTCTAAGTTTATTACCCCCGAACATAAAAGTGCTTTCTTTTTGTTAAAAGCTACTCGACCCTGCGCTATTCTTTGTTTTATATCTTTATCGCTTCTTCCATCCCAATTTATGTTACTTCCTAAATAAGTGAAGTCTTTAACTTCCTCCAATCTTCCATTATTAATTTGTACTTTCGTTTTTGCTCTGCTCTCGCGCCCTCTGCACACTAACACTTTAGTTTTGTTTTTATTCACACTCATTCCATATTCCTCTGTCAACACTGCCTCCATTTCGTTCAACGCTGATTCTAATTCCCCTTTACTAGATGCTAATAGTGGGACGCGTGGGAAGTTAGTCTAATCATTCTAAAGTTCTCGCATTTGTCGGTTCCTCTCTTTTTCGGTATAGTTACGATAATGTTCCTCTTATAATCCTCCGGCATCTCGCCCATTTCGTATATGTATTTTACCAGTTCAAACATCCTATTTACTATTTTCTGTCCCGCACATTTCAAAATTTCCGCCTGTATTTTATCTACACCCGGCGCTTTATTGTTCTTTATCCCCCTTAGTGCTATTTCAAATTCCTCCCTCAATAAAGGTTTTCCTACATCTTCCCTATTGACACTAGATTCTTCCTCTAATATATCTCCTAATTCCTGACCCTCGTATAAAGTTCCTAAGTACTGCTTCCATCTATCCGCTTTCTCCTCTCTTCCAATCAGTATGTCCCCCGATTGACTCCTAACGTTTCTACTTATTGGTCCTATATCCCTGAAGTTCCTCTTAATTATTTTGTAAGCCTCATCGGTCTTACCTACTTGGAGCTTATCTTCTACTTCTTTGCATTTATCTTCTATCCACTGTTCTTTCGCTTTTCTACACTTTCTAATGATTTCCCACTTTATTGACTTATAAGTTTTCAGTCCTTCCTCGTCTCGTCTATTTTGTAGCCTCGTCTCTTTTGTATTAAATTTAAGATTTCGTCCGTTATCCAGGGCTTCCTAGCTTCCCTTCACTCGTGTCCTAAAATGTCTGTGGCCGTGGAATAAACTAGGATTCCGCGAGATAAACTAGGAGCTACTAATTCTTTTCGCAATGAGATAGCATCAGAAGATTTCAGAAAATAAAAGTATTCTCTGAAATCTTCTCAAAACTTTGAGAGCAACTGAACATTGTTTTAATGTTTCGTAGGGATCCATCCAGTAAACTGAACCATTGTACTGAAGGAATGTAAATTGTGTAAGTCCTGGCGCCGAAAGTTCCTAACTCCTCCGAATTAGTCAATCTCAAAGGGAATCGAAGAAGAAGGATGAGAAGAAAACAAAATAAAATATTTTATATACCTCCTTATGCGAATGGAAAAGTCAACACCAACCAGATATTCTTTATTTTCAATTTTATCTCCTCACCAAATCCAGATATGGTCATTGCATTTACCAAACCAATATACGCAGATAGTTTGATATATTTTTTATAAAGCGGGGATTTGAAGTTCTAGAGGCACTCATGTTGTAAATATTTCACAATAGGTTTCAAAGTTGTACCTTCACTTCAACGAAACAACATTTTTGCGGCACATAATAAATTCGACTAAAATCAACAGGTTCGCACTTATTTAGTGAATGAAGCACGATACAGTGATGCGTGGTGGGGCGCCTTACTCGCCCGAAAATATGGAATAAAATGGATCGCTCGATTAGATCACTTACTAAACTACTCGACTAAAATTTTGTCATTCAGACACGTTTGAGTTACAAAATTACTCGCCCCGCGATTAAATTACTTGCATAGTCTAAACTAGGCTTAAGGTATAGATGATCCAATCAGTAATCATCCATTCCAGTGGTATCCTCACTAGCCGTTGCTTATCGATAATTTGATCACTAATTCTGCATTGTCCCCTATTTGCAAATTGAACAAAGACTTAAATTGATTTGAATGTTTTTGAAATGTCTGTAAGTTACTAGCAAAGGTCTTGGATCTTGGATCAGAAAAACATAAATACGGAACATAAATACGTTATAAGCACAAAACATAAATACATTGACCCTACTCTGTGGATTATTCATTCATCGATTTGTAAGTCGAACACGCGCTGCATAATAATGAAATAGAAAACTAATTTTAATATGAATATACGAGTACTCATATTTTAAAACTTTTATCTCCGATATTAAACTCAGGTCAAATAATTAAGGAAATTTCCCTTATCTATAAATATAATCACCCTTTCCGTTTATTTCGGTATAGACAATAAAGTCGGAAATTGATTGGTCGATACAGCCGAAGGGTTGAGAGAATTAGGTGGATTATATCCTAAATTAATTTTCAATGAAAGGAAAGTTGAAAACTTTTGTAATAAACCGGGTGAAAGTAGTTTTGCCAATAAAACGGGGCGACAGTCTTAACCCTTCGTTGAATATTTGTAACATACTCCGAAGAATTCTAGCCACCGAACAGTGAGGAAAAAGTCGAATCTAGCAGGACAAAATCCTTAATACATAAAATTGTACCTTAAGAAATGAATGTGATGTCAGTATATATGTATTTTCATATTAAATCGAATGGTCAAACCACATCGAATGTGAAAATACTTCTAGAATGAAGTTTTGACCCGATCAGACAGGGTGGGGCGCTCCAGATTTACTGATTCTGAAAGTAACTCTACAGGCTGTGAAGATAAAAAGGTGAGGATGATCTCGTTCTGTCCGGTTATATACCCCTTTTCAGTTCCCATAATGGTTTGATCAGGTGTACACCGTGGGTTTATTGTGCGGGTCTATTACGAAAACCACCGATCGATGATCACTGCGCAGAGAGCTTTGCGCCGACGTTTCAATATACCTCGTGCGCGTTCTGTCTCTGATTCGAAAAAGAATCGTGCTTGGATTGGAAATTTGGAAGAAGCAGGAAGCACGCTACCCCGAAGAACATCTCGAAGACAAAGAGTGGCAGGAACACCGAAAAATGTTGAGCGTGTGAGACAAGCGATATAGCTATCGCCAATACGTTCTGCTCGGAAACACTCCATTGCTTTGGGGATGTCAAATTGAAGTTTAAGGAGAATTCTTCATTATGGTTTACATTATCATCCTTACAAGATAATGCTAGCACAAGGGCTGAGTATGGTAGATTACGCAAACCGCTGATTCTTGAGCCAGAAAATGCTTTACCAGGTCCCAGCCACATCAACATTCATAAGCAGTGATGAGGTACATTCTCGCCTTAGTGGAGCAGTAAACAAACAAAGCTTTCAATACTGGGCCACAAATAACCCCCGATAGCTTCATGAAAAACCTCTCTATTCCCCCAAAGTGATAGTTTGGTGTGCCGTTTGTGAGTATGGAGTGATTGGTCCATATTTGTTTGAAATGGAAGGCGTGACTGTCACCGTTACGGCTGCTCGGTATGTGATTATGTTGGTAACATTTCTGCTGTCTAGATTATATGCTGTAGCCGAAGAAAAGAACCTGGGTGGCATTTAGTTTCAGCAGGATGAAGCTGCAGCCCACACTGCACGAATATCTATGGATATTTTAACGGAAATGTTTTCTCAACGTCTGGTCTCTCTGAAGGGGGATATTGGGTGACCTGAGCGCTCATGAGATCTCAGCATTTGCTATTTTTTCCTGTTGGGGGTACTTATATCGCCCTTACACCCTAGACTAGTTTAAAGACAGAATTACAGAAGAAACTCATTCCATACTCATAACAGTTCATCGTCGGGCTATGAAAAGCTTCAGAGAATGCGTCCGACAATATATAGTGTAATGAAATGGGGAAAACTACTCTATATGAAAATTTCTTCTTTATATAAAGCTTTATCTGTATCTCATGCCGTTAATTTTTTATTACCCTTCAAAATCGGGGACTCTGGAGTATCCCACCCTGTAAAAGTATGTCCCTTACTAATAGGTAGGTACTTAGGGAAGTTAGGAAAGTTAAAAAGTATATAAACATATATTCACATGTGTTCACTACTACAGTGAATATATATATATATATATATAAAATTCTAATTAAGATTTTTATTTCATTAAAAAACTGTACTAGAGAAAATAGTATTTTTATTTAATACTACAAATTTTTGTTTTAAAATATACGCATAATATTGCTTAATCGCTATCCTCATCTGAAAAAGTTGATAGTGGAATGTGACATAATTATTTCAGAAACCCCATTTCATCTGAAGATAAACTCTTTTTACTTTTTACTGCCTGGTCTCCGATCGCACCAACTACAGGGTAAAAAGAAACCAGGACCATTCGAAAGACATCCGTCATGTTGTCATTCCATGACATTTTCCACTACCATTTTAGCTGCTCTTTTTCTCCGGGTTGCTCCCTCGTAGTTATTTTTGTGGTCCTTTGATTGCCCTTAGATGACCTTTAAGGAAGGACTGCTTTCAAAATGTTGGAATCACCTCTTCTCCCGCTATTGCAGAATCAAATTTGAGTAGCAAGTGCTAACTCATCAACACTATACTCAGCATGTAAGCGCTGTATTTTTCTTTTTTATTCGATTGGGTGAAGTATCAAAGCCTTTGCTTCTCCTACCTACACCTAATGTGGATGGTTCTGGAGAAAATTTGACAGTTCAACAAATCCATCTGAAATCCATCTTTTATTTTTGCTAAAAAATTGTGCATGAAACTGCCACTTTTGAATCATATTTGCCATTTAGTTGACTACAATAGTTCCCTATAAATTTTTGGAATTCAAATCCAAACTAACTTCGCCTATGTATTCCTTAATTTTGATATTTAAGGTTTCTTTTTTCAATCCATCTGGACCATTTTTTCATTCGATGAAGAGGAGGGATCCTCTTAAAATTCTGACTCTAGTTTCTAGAAGAGAAAACCAACGTATGCTGGTTTGAGCTCCTTGCGGTAAAACTAATAGCTGCAATCGATCAAAGCACGTTTATCAAAGATTGTTACGTTGGAATCTTTTGAAGTTAGTTGCAATTAGTTTTCAAAACCATATATTCATGTTAAAGTTGAGCGTTATTGAACTTAAGTTTATCTTTAAACGTACCTGTACTATTAACGTCATTAGTCAATTAACTTTAGTTTAAAATGATTTAATTGACTTACATGAGATTTAGAAATACATTTTTAAAACTGCCTTTGGCTCTAGCCTGAAGATACTGTTAAAAAAACGCAGACATCAGAAAAAAAAAAGTAACTTAACTAATAAGCAAGAAATAAATATTTTGCGCAACAATTTAATACTTATTTGTTGTTTCATCTAATATAATTAAGAAATTATTGTTTATTATGTAATTATTGTTAATTATCTTATATCATTTTGAAGTGGGTGTCAAGTAAAACATAAAAAATATATACCTTGCTACTATGACAACGAGTTTACATTTAAAATTGCCGGGGGCCTGCATTCGCATTACAAATATTGTATGGCACCGCCTTCGAAATTATATAAAACAATTAATAACAATTATTACAACATAAATAATAATTTCTTAATTACATTGAGCGGAACAACAAATTGGTATTAAATTGTTATAGAAATCATTTATTTTTTGCAATTTAGTAAAGTTTTTTTTTGAAGTCGGTTTTTTTAAACTTATTATTTCACAATTTTAAGTGATGGTTAGACCTATACTAAGGATGATTTGTGAATGAAAAAACGACCGCTACTTGAATCAGGATTTCCATTGTGTATCTTCGAAGTCCAAGGTCCAGTACCAGTGATATTAAGATAGCACCATCTTGGAGCTATATTAAACCCAACGCAAAAAGAATAATTGAAATAGATTCATGAACACAAAAGTTATACCCGAACACATACATAAACAAAAAAATATATATAGATGAACCGAGAACCTCCGCCTTTTTTCAAGTCACTGACAACTGATGCGCATTCACAAAATAGTACACATTGAGGTAGATTGATCCATTTTTTGTCCTTTGCACCTTCTGAGCTTAGAATAACACTCATAATCATTTGTTGTAAATAAAATTAATTAAGTTTATACTCATTTCAGGACATTCGGATTCTATACAAAATTTGAGTTTTTTCAGGCTAGATTGGATTATTTTTCCACTGTCCATCATGGAAAATTTAATCACCAAAGTATCTAGATGTCTCCAGCAAGCTCTCTTAAGGTTCTTCGCTCTAACTGATACTAATGCGTTTTATGTATACCTCTCCCCATAGTTTCAACTTATTTTTGCGAGAAACTGCGGAACATTGCCAAAATCCCTAATATATCCTTGATGTATACTATTACATACATAATATATTTCCCACGTTTCACGCCGAGCATGCACAATGGTTCCTTCCCGTTTTATTTTTGTTTAATGTGCGACCGACACTGAACGTGACTGTTCATTCTTCGGTCGTAATTTCTTAAACTATTTTAATAAAAGTTTATTTACGAAATTTGTAGTCGCCTGCCAACATCTGCACAATAAAAATTCTTAGCGCTGGTGCTTTCATAATATTTTTGACTACAGTTGTACGTGTCAGGCAACTTTCTGATCGAAAACACCACTTTACTAAATTATGTACGACCTTACGTGACCTTATTTATGGCGAATTTCATATTCACACCATTGTGTCACCATTGTACTTGGGCAGATTAATTTTGAATGAAGTTATTGTTATTTTTTTATGATATTGGTGACGTACTCCTTAACAGTTGTTGAGTGCATAAGTGTAACATAAAACAGTTGCCTTCTACATTAAAATCAACATAAAATGGGCCAGTTTATATACACATTTATAACAGTAAATTTTACATGTATACACAAATAAGGATTGCAACGTATTTAATGATAAGATTGCAAACAAAATCAGACCTGGATCTTGTTGATCTAATTCTTTATAAACACTAGGCATAAATATTAAGGGATATAAATAGTTCTAAATTTTAAGTGCTTTTCAATGGGCTGTAACTTGGAAAAAACCTAGATTAAGAGCAATTTTAAAAATACTAAATTGAAGTTCCAAGTTTATAGCTTTCAGATCTTGAGTTCAAAGTTTTTATACGATCAGCAGTTTCTGAGTCATCGTAAGAAAACCATTGGAGAAAAATTTTTCCAAATTATTGTTTGCCTTTCAAAAGGTCCATGGACTTCAATACATTTTTTTTCAGTGATTTGATCATACATTTTTTTAGATAATTTCATTATCTTTAATTTAAGTGACTAAAACCCGTATGATGATTTTTCGCTGAGTGTACGTCGTTCAAATCAAAAAAGTCCCTTTTGACTTCTTTCATTTTTATTCTTATAACAATTAACTTTTTTTGATAGAAAAATGGATTATTGCTAAAAAAACATTTTCACCTCAAAATGAGTAAAAAGTGAAAAGTTCATCCTTAAATTGATTTTTAGCAAAAACTACAAATGAATGAAAATTCACTCATTTCGAATTCAGTGAAAAAAAATCAGCGCTTTGAAATTTCCAGGGTTTCTTTGGAATACTTTGGGGTTAAAGGAAGGCAGTCAATATGCTTAGCCTATCCATTATTTGCAAATTTATGCCACGGTAAGAAAGTATCTCTAAATACTCAATTCTTTACCTCTTTTTCAATAAATATTCTAACATCGAATGTTTTTTATTTATCAAAAACCAAAAACTAATACTTTTAAAGAATATTTTGCAATTTTTAAATTGAATTTTCTGTAGGATCATTATTTGCCGAGTAATTAATTAGAGATGTTTGAAAATCTTATGAGCTTTGACTTTCATATGCACGGAAACATAATTACGACCGGTGCCTCGATTCCACGTCCTAAAAACATTAGTCGTGTTGTCACCACAGTTTATCTCGAGCTCTCGTTGTAAACATGTATCTACGCTTTATTTTCGTTTGAGTTGTTTGTTGCATTTGAAATACATTTTAATAATTTTGTATGATTACGATGTTATATAATCGTGTTAAGATCAGGCCCGGATTCATAGCAAATGCCTTATTCTATTTTGATTAGTAATAGGTCTAATAACAAGAATGTGTTGCACAGTCAAGGGCGGCAGATAGTTTATAACGTTTATGAATTTATGAAAAAAGAAGAGAAAAATCCTATTAAGGTAGACCAGGTGCAGGTTCGGGTAGCCGAAGCTACAGGTGTTTCGTTAAGTACGGTCAAAGGAATAATACGTGAACATAACGTTAGCCCATCCGGTGATCTTTCGTCGCCTAGGAAAAAATAAATAAGTCAAGTCCTAGATGGTCGACAGCTGAGCCAATGTTTTCACAATAGACTTACATAGGAGAGTAATGGGGATAGCCCCGCCTTTCGCGCATTTCGTGGCCCGTAAGGTTTTGAAACATCTCTACTAAAGTCAAGACTGACTTTTTTGGTTTGAGCGACGATAACGCAGTGAAAAATCGTACAATATAATAGTACAAGCTTCTAGACCACTCACATTAGAGAGAATAAAATTATCTAAAATATTTATGATCAAATTACAAAAACAAATAATAATTAAAACCCATGGACTTTTTGAAAGGCAAGCAATAATTTGGCAAATTTCTGCTTGAAAATATTATTACTCAAAAATTGCTGACTATAAAAAAATTTAACTTAAGATATGAAAACTGGAAACTTGGAGCTTTAGTTTGCTTTTAAAGTTGCGCTGCGACTATTTTTCTCCCTTTGCAAATCACATAAAAATACAGGATTTTTTTACACCTCCTAATTTTTGTATCTGGTGTATTATAAGTAAGTATTAGAAAAGAATGGTAACTGGGACATCATCAATACAGAAATATTTTAATATAAAATATAATGATACATAATTAATTGATCGTGTTAAATAATTTGTATAGATCTAACGGGACAAGGAGCAGAGATTATTGCCTAACGATGTGATGATACTGTTTGTGATGTTTAATGGTACTGAGAAACTGCTATGAATCTTTGTGTAACATGGAAATTATTACGTGAATGGCATGATCATAAAGCGTATAGCCAGATAAGGAGAATGTAAGATGCCTCGCTATTATAGGAGCGATTTTCAGATAGAAGGCTAAACCCAAGATATATAATAGTCATTCATAATATGTATATAGCCAGTAATATATTAATCAAAATATTGGTCTTCAATAAGTATCTGTATCGAGGATAGACAGGGTGGTGTGAGTGTCCAATTCCGAAACAATATAAATTTTTACGACCCATTAGTTACTTAAAATCACTTTATATCAGTAATACGAGGGTGGATCAAATATAAATGGGATTTTTGATCCTGAGCGTCTACTCTAGTATGATTGAGTGGGGTAATTATGAATGGGAAGGGCCGCCCATTAACACACTCTGAACCAGTTCGTCAGTAGCACTTACGATGTCAGAGGGAGAGGTGCACCCCGCTGTTGCGCAACGCATTATTCTAAAATTTATTTGTTCATGAAGGAGGTCAAGTGGTGAAAATTTTCCGTATATTGACTGCACAGTTCAGGGACTAAACACTGTCTAGGACTCGTATGTTTGCATGTCATAAGGAGTTCAAGGAAGGGTGAGAACGAGTGGAAAATCAGAAACACAATCGCCGTCTTCGAACCAGCACTACGGATGAACACATTCGCGCTGGTCGAGACATTCTTGAAGAAGATGGACGGGTGATCGTAACCGAAATTGCAGAAAAGGTCGGGATAAGTTATGGAAGCTGCAAATTGCCGCAAAAGACGAAACGAATCGATTTTAGAGGCAATCCGTACTCAATTCTTTATTACGACAACGCCAGGCACC
Organism: Rosalia funebris; assembly: GCA_037954035.1. Taxonomy (NCBI): domain Eukaryota; kingdom Metazoa; phylum Arthropoda; class Insecta; order Coleoptera; family Cerambycidae; genus Rosalia; species Rosalia funebris. The sequence continues at coordinate 10,808,217 of JAZFAV010000006.1, forward strand.
ATACTGTAGCTGTAACGGTCGAAAAACTGAAAAAAATGCATTGGACCCCACTTGAACATCCTCCCTGTAGCCCGGACTTATCACCCTGAGATTTTCATTTGTGGCGGCCGCTTAAATAAGGTCTAGAAGGGCAACGATTTGAAGATAATTAGGGCGTAGAGGGATTCTTGGGAAATTGGCTTGTAATACAGCCAGCTTCACTCTACGATACTGGGATAAAAAACCTCCCTTCTCGCTGAGAAAAATGTATTTGTAAAGCAGGAGACTATATAGAAAAATAAAATATATTTGCCTTTGGTTTTTCATTCAATATGTTTTTTTTAATAAGGTCTCGTCTATATTTCATTCGCCCTCGTATAATGTTCTATTTACTATTATTTCTGCAGACATTTAAAAATATCCCTCAAAAAGCTTACTAGATATGTAGAGTTCCTCTATAGTTTTTACCATCTGATTCCTACGCAGCTTCTAAAATTATAACTAGCAACGTATAAACAGTTTTTAGTTAGACATTAAATAAAATCTTGATTATAAATGCTAATGAAAGTTAAAATATCGTTTTTGGCATCGTTTTGGCATATAGATATTGTCTTCGAAACTTACCTAATACAGAAGGGCAAAAATCGTTTACATAAGTATAGGTTATTTCATCGCTATTTGCTAAATGAAAAATCTTAAAAAGATACCGTCCCTTGCTTTTATGGCTAGGCTCAGGTAGACTTTTCCGTTTATCGGCAAGATAAGAGAGTTTTTTATTTGGCAAATAGCGATAAAATGAATAGTACATAGTGTGTGAGTGAGATATTTAAAACCCTACCATAATTTCAAAATATTTCTCCATACATTTGTTCATATAATTTATTGAGCATGTCTGACAGGATAGAAGACCAATACACCTGACTGTTTATGTAATAAGTTAATCCGGAGCATTGGCACTCATAGTAGAGATTTAAGACAAATGGAAAATAACATTTTGATACTACCTCATCGACAAGAAATGCTTAAATCCCCTTTTTCGTGTTGTAAGTATATACCTGGTATACTCCTGTTCTACTTCTGTTCTAAGTTTTATTCTTGTTTTCTTAAATCACTTTTTTTTAGATTTTCATGTACATATGTTTACAATCAATTAAATATGTTATTTCAAACTTATGCTTAGGGAGTGCTGTAAACTAACTTCATTGATATATACTCTTTATAACTTTGCAAGAAGTTTCAAGTTGATGATTATTTTTTCTATTAATGTATTACTATTATTTCTGATTTTTATGTCAATGTGGGCACAGTATACTCGATGGCATTGAAAATAAATGTATATTATCACACCAAAAAAGTTGCCTGTTATTTGCTACAACTATAGCGGTGATCAAAACAAATAAAATAGAGTAAAATTATGGTAGTTTACTCTCACTGCACAGTGTTCAATAATTATTCTAATCTAAATTTAAAGTACATTCTTTCATAGTTCGATTGGAGTAGAAAAACACCGTGGGATGCGTCGTAGTAAAAAACAATTCATTAACTACTTTTTGTTCCACATGTTTATACAATGTGTCCAATGCGCCTGGAATAGTTTTATAACTTTTTAAAAACACCCTGTATGAAAAAGTTATTCAAACTAAAGGTTTTTAGTTCAATCTTTTGCTTATTTTGCTAAAGTTGAGTTTATTTTGGAGTCAGTATTTTCGTTTCCATGGTAACCAATTTTGTTTTTCTAAATAGTACAAGGCTATTTTTTATTTGTATTTCGGAAAAACCCTTTTTTCCGTATAGAAGTGTAAAATATGTATGGGATTGCATTGCAGCTTCTTTTTAAAACCTAGCATTAAGCAGAAAGTTATTTAGAAAGTGGATAAATTAACATCAATATCGAGGATAGTGTTCTATGGAAAACATATCTCTATAAAAGAGAACTAGATGTTTAAAGAATATCATCTTTATCATCACGTTTCTTAATATTTTTGTTATTTTATAAGAAAGTGTTCTTAATTTATTTTAAATAGTAGTCAACTTGCAAATATGTGTTGGAAGTGAATATTATTCAATGAATAATAGAAATTAATTCGTTCTTATTTACGGGTATAACTAATTACATATCTTGCATTTAGAAATATTTAAGTTCAGCCCATAATTAGAACACCACTCCTCGATCCTATCAATTTTCGATTGTAAGAATAAACAATATTCTATCGACTTTAATTTATATCGACAAACATTTTCATGTAATATGCATATGGAAGTTTGTCACATTCAATAATATTAGTAACATAATTAATAAATAACGAAAATTCAACTGGTCTAAAATTAGACCCTTATGGGACTCCTGAAGTAGCTCGATACTTATTCGGCTTAAAGTCATTGTAAGGAACAAACTGAGCTTCGTTCTCGATATGACGAGAAAAACTTTAAAAGAAGATAAGAGAACAAAAAATTTAAAAATGTTTTAATAACTATGATATGATCAATAATGCCTGCAAAGCAGCTTTCCTGGAAAGTTTTACATGAGTAATTGATATCTTAGGAAAGCCGTCAGCGAACTTCTCATAAAAATTCTTTTAAGGTTTAAAAAGGTTTAGGGCTTCTTTTAATGTTTGAATATTTTTTTTATTGCAATTATTATAACATTATATATTTCTATAATTATTATTTTTGCCAATTTCACTTTTGTTATTATTGTTAGTTGCTCTAGAATTTTTTTTTATTTTGTCGTTAAAAATGTTTGTATCTATATCTTAATAGCATATAATATATTAGTTGCTCTAGTTGATTATTTGTATTCTTCTTTATTTTATTTTATATATAGCAGACTGTATATGTATATTAATAAGATCCTTATTATGAGAAATATAATTTTACAAAAGTTATTATTACATTGGTATCTAATTTAGACAGTAGATAGTCTCCTGTTTTTCTGATAAATTATTTTTTATAGTCCAATAAATCACCGGGTATAAACACAAACATAACACCCTGAAGCCATTTTGACATTTACAAAACTACCGACTAAGTGAACTTCTGAAGTCGTATAAGAAAACTCTTTAAACACTTTTTATGAGGAATTATTTATTATCGGGAAGGTAACCAAATAAAAGCATGAAAATATTCAAATATTCTGAAGTGAAATGTACAACATTTATTCGGCACACAATTTATTACTGGTAATTTCTGCGAGTATATTTTTTAGCTGTAACAAAGATAACTTGAAAATCCAATCTCCTCTCTCCGGATGACATATTAGAAAGCACTATTGTGTAACTTTTAACGCTTCTGGTGACACCGAAGCTATACTTTATTGCTATATTTGTCATTTATAATTTTTATTTAAATCACCGACAACCGGGAATGAATGCCAATGCAGATATTTTGAGTATACACCAAAGAGGCTTTGTTGTGCATTTGATTAAATTTTTTATTATGAAATGACCTTAAAATAAAATTTCTCTCAGTTTTGTATATCAAAGCATGTCATTATTTAATGCTTATTTTAAAAGGGTGTTTACGTAACACATATATAGGATGTCTCAGTTTGAACTATAGAATTTGAATTAGACGGCATTTGTGTTCTGTCAAAGATAGGGCGTCAATATTTAACGACCGCCATCTACAAACCATACGAAGTCAATATATCGTGATTAACAGTTCAATAACGAATAGTTTGTGTACAATTGTTTTATGAAAGTGACCGATGATTTACAGTTGCATTAAGAAAAATTCGCACAAAATTGGGAAAAGATGAAGCGCCTACAGAATTAACAGTTCATAACTCAATCAAGAAATTTGAAGAGACGGGTTCTGTTATTCATAAGGCAAAATCAACACGTCCTCGCCATGGTCAGTTATATGGAAATATTCCCAAAGTGAGAAAAAGTCCATGGAAATATCCAAACACGTTGCTCGACGTTTTGCACAACAATTGAATCTGCCAAGAGCCACCATGCATCGAGTATTAAAGAAAGATCAGCATCTGTCAGCATAAAATATTCAGTTGACACACGAATTAAAAGTTACAAATCATTTATAACGTCGTCCATTTGTTAATTAGATGTTAGAAAAGAAATAAGGTGAAGCTGATATTTGCAACAAAATTTTGTTCTGTGATGAAGCACGATTTCATCTTGACATATGCTAACAAACAAAATTGTCGGATTTGGACTGCTGGAAATCATGCTGTTCACAAAAAAGAAACGCATCAACAGAGATGCACCGTATGGTGCGCTTTTTGGAGTGGTGGAGTAATTGGACGATGCTTTGAATATGAAGCTCGTAGTGCTATCACAGTTTTAAGTTTGTAGGTGACAGTTAATTTAAATATTGTAGTTCAAATTGAGACACCCTATACAAACGCGTTATAACTGGTCGGTACTTTATTGTCGTAATTATCCTTTTTGACTTCATCAGCTTCATTGAGTTAATTAAATCATGTAAATTCATTACAGAGAAGGCCGTTGAAGGTATAAAAATAAAATATTATAAGGAGCATAAATGTATAAGTTATTACTGAGGATAATAACTGTTTAAATCACTTATTTATTTAAGTTTGTTTATAGATTTGCGTGCTGTTTACTGCCCAATTAATTTCACTTGCACCTAACTTATCCAAGTTTAATATTACATTTAATTATAACTACCAGTGTGCAATTTTATTAGAGTTGCTTTTTTAATATTCATTACTTTAGAAAATGAGTTATTTACGACAGAAGTATGTTAGGAGATTTTAGAAATGGAGAGGTCGCTGGGCACTTTTTATTAGTAAATTGAAACATTTTTACTAGTAAATGAATAAAAATACTTGGTAGGCTTCACAAAAAGAAGTACTAGATTTTTGTGAAAGCCACCAAGTGTTTTCTTTCATTTACTGTATTTTGATATGTTTGTAAAATCATTCAAAACTCTAGGGTAAAACAAATATACAGTGCGCATCTAAAATCCTTTCCTTCCTCTTAACCTTGAAGCTGGGAGACATGAAACTTGACATGTAAATACAATAAAGTGTGAAAATAGTGCTTTAGCCAATAAGTAGTCATATAGTTAAAGAACAATACGGGGCCAATTTGAAAATTATTTTTAAATTGCAACAGTACACACGAGTAATAATTTATGTTTAAGCTGCTTCAAACTTCAATTCAAACGGTTCTTTTTATTTTGTTATCTATCTATTGATTTTTGAAAACCTTTTCAACAGCAAACTCTCTAGGCAGTGCCTCCCTATTTATTTTATTTGGTTTCATGTTTTTATTAATTTAACGTACTGTTGATGGATTCTAATAATATTGCACGTACTTGAGAAGAAATAGTTACTGCGACTCTAATTATTGGTGAGACTGGAAGAAATTTGCATATAGCTGAAAGAATACTAGATGAGGGGTATCTCGATCGACCTGTCTAGAGTATACTTACAACAGATATTGCAGAAGTTTTGGAGAATAGGTATTCATTCATGATGAATAAAATCTAATTTGTATTAATATTAATACTTTCTGTTACTAATACTTCAATATTGTCTCTGAAATAGTTCTCTTTAGGCTTCTGAAAACTCTTATAGTAAAGATCCTTTCGTTCAACAAATGACTCATTTAATCACTTGACTTAGCAGTATATACAAAGAAGTTCATTTTATATGGTGTTCAAGCCATATTAGGGATATAATTGGGATTTGGAATGAAATGACATACCAGCATATTCAATTAATGTAATCGATAATACTGACTACGACTCAATAAATCTAATACGGAATATCCCTAGATAAAATGAAGGTTACTTAAGTTTATGACATATTTGCGTAGCACCCTTAAAAATAAAAACAAAAGACCAGTTTTCCGCACAACATTGAGATTTCCGCTTTCGGACTCAACGATGCAAGTTTAATCATATCCCGATGATGCAACCTTGATGGGTAAAGCGGTCGTCGAGAAACCTCTAACATTTTGGTGTTCGTGGAAAACTCCAGCTCGTTCCCAAGATCTCTTACACTCTTGATCTTATTTATTTTTTGACAGAAATTTATTTTTGATGATTGCTTACCATATCTTCTGTCATTTCTAATTTATCTTTTTAGGAAAGTTTAGTACGATGAGACGTAATTGTCAGGATTATTTTGTTCTGTTTATCCCGGCCCCCTTGTGGAGATCAATATTGCCATGGAAACAAAAGTACCGCTAAGCTTAAATGCATTTTAATTGTTGCTTTCCGAATGCACGCAAATTAAAATATAAAATATTTAATGACGTCATGATTTCGGTCGGAATTTTATATGAATTCGGAATGCTTCAGGTTACCACTTAAGGCTTCCGTCCATTATTTATGAGTTCAACTTCCTAAGCTTGTAATATTCAACAATACTCTCGGATTTATGAAATTTGGTTGTTTTACTGGGAGTTATGAATATTAAATACAGAGCGGCAACTTTATGGGAATAAGTTCTCCAAATTGGAGATGTAGAATGTCTGTAAATTCTAATGCATGTGCATGTATACACATATGAGTAAATTTTCGAATGACATATCTTGCTTTACTAATATTAATGTAAACGTATTAGAACCATTAACTAAATTATCTAATTTCTGGATGTAGTTGAATATGCTCTTGTCATTAAATGATTTAATAAATAATTTGCACGTGGAAATATGGGGATCATCTACGGTTATACATAAATTACCAAATACAAAAAAGTTATAAAAATAATTGAACAACTAAAATGAACCCAAGAGTAATGTTATCAGTAGACAGAACTAGCTGATCAGTAGAGAGAACGGGCAGAGCTAGTAGCTCATCTTACGCAATTTAGGACAGAAAATCTTATTTAGAGTTGTTATCTTACAGCAAATTTAGAGAAAGGCTAGGAAACAACATCACATCAGAATCCCGAATTCATAAAAATGGAGTTCTACAATTTTCTACTCTCACTATGACTTCATAGTTACAATTAACAATCTAGCTCAATGCGTATGTACACTCATAAAAATATCTATATGTTTATCTTTTGGTAATCTAATTCTGTAGAATGTATTAATCATATGCAATATACTATACAGCATGCGATTGACGAAAATGACGAGTACTTAAGATATTTCATTTTTATTGACTTCAACGACATGAGAATCCTCGACTGATTACACAAATGAACAAAGATTTTGTGATCGAACTTCTTTTGACTTATTGGCTTAGTTACATACCATGCACGACAGAAGCACTATTTTTTCGTACCAGTATTTGTAAATGTACATTGTCCAATAATTTTTAGTTTTCAAAACCGAGGTTCCATAAAATTTAATTTTGCCTCTATCCTTGCAGAGCCCGTATGTTTAATCAGATAGAAACGTACACACAAGTGTACACAGTTCCGGTTTTCTACTATTTACATAGTCGCTGCGAGTATTTACATACTCGCTGTAACACGTTCTTAATGTGGATACGTATACTCGTGACATCGCGTCGTGTGTTTTTGTTTTCTTTCAAAAATGCCTAGAAGTTGTAAAATTACATGAAATATATTTTGTAAACTTAACATCTGATTCAAAAACATTATTTTCGGATAATACTGGGACAATATACAACTAAAGTTGTACTCAAGTATCCCTGGATTTGTAATAAACTAGGTACACCAAAAACTAACGTATACACTAAGGCACACAATGATCTGCTTTGTCACATCACTGAACTCACTCAAAGGGCTTGGTTCTCTTGAGTCTTTTTATCAATCCTGCATTGTCAGGGACCTGGATCCCTTCGACGTTGATATATTGGAGGAGTTGTTGTTAACGACTCCTAGCAATCTTGGATCTGACTTATTCAACAGTATCAATACCCAGGTCCAGATGGAGGTTACTATTTCGGATGTACCAGGGTGCATGTATGATGTTGCTTACAACATTTTTCTGAAACCTTTGAATGGTTTGTACATTGGTTTGACTGGTACAGTCTCACAGCTGAATTCCATAGGTCCATACCGGTTTAAGTATCTGCTTATATAATATAAGCTTATTATGAATAGTTAGAATGGAGTTTATTCCAATCAACCAATACATTTTCTATTTTTAATCAGGGGTAATACCAAGATATTTAGCTGTATTTAAAAATGGAATTCGTTGATCATTTATGCTTACGTGTATATGTTGATGAGCTCTATTTGTGAAGTTAACTAATAAAAATTTTGATTCATTTAATTTTATTCTCCATTTTTTTCCAACTCTTAATTTTCTTGAGTGCAATTTTTCTGCTGCTTCCTCGTAGTCATTACTTACTGCTAATATAGCAGTAATATCTGAAAACGTTGCTATAGTGGCATTTTCTAGTCTAGGAGTATCAGTTGTGTATAAAAGTGTCTTAAGATCAGAATAGGCTCCTTGCTTAATTCTAAAACATTTTTCTGAGATGTCGGATTCCAGAATATCGGAAATCTGAGAGAATATCAGATCTAGAGAAATAACAGAAACCTTATCTTCACTTACAATTAGTAATTAGCTTGTTATGAATAATAAACAGTTTTCCTAAAAATAAATATAGCATCTAAAACACATTGCGATATCATCAACACTATATGTATGACGATGGTGTTTGATGAATTAATATCAAGACAAAGAAGAATTAAGTAGAAAATGCAACAAATTTATTGGATTTGAAATTTTTTATTTTCTCCTAGTTATATGTAAAATTCTACATTTATTACCTACGTACCTATTTTCTAGAGGGACACTTAAAGTCATCCATATACATATTTCATCTGCGTATAAATAAACCATTATTTTTCAATAGCGTCACAACTCTCAGGCCACTTTAAAAAGTTCGCTGTTACGAAATCATCAAATATGGCAAATCTCCAGAGATGTACTCATATATATATATATATATATATATATATATATATTTCTGCTTCACGCTGGATGCAAAAAGTGTTATAAATTTGAAAGTTGTCATCCGTATAAGCTGCTATCAAATCCCCCGAACCCCGGAGGGTGTTAATGCGTCGGGGAGCAAATCTGGATATGTACCGTACACATAAATGCTATTAGGCAAATGAATTGTACAGAGCGTTTTGCGAGTAACTGCCGAACGTAGTAGTTAACAGTATTACGCATATAATCGTAGTAGTAATGTTATGCAGTTGTACCAGCGACATACAAGCCATTATATACAGCGTAGTCATGGAGCTTCTCATATTTTTAGTTTTGCTTCTTAAATGATTTTTTTACAACATTTTAAATATGTCAAACGCTTTTAAAAAATTATATAAATTTTTAAAAAATTGATCGGGGAAGCCGTTATTCTGTGGTAGATCATAATTCCAACGCAATTAAGTAAAGCAACTACTAAGTTTTATACCACTATATTTACACAAAAATCGTGAAACTGCAGTCGCGAAATGTCGAAACTGCAGTCACGATTTTTGTGAAAATATAGTGGTATAAAACTTAGTAGTTATTTCACCCAATTATGTTATAAATTTTTATTATCATCAATATACAGATAACGCTCAATTATATTGCTTTCTATCTATGCATTTGTTGCACAATAGTACTCAAAATTAATTCCGATGCAAACTTAGATTACTATATATGTACAAGGACAATTTTCAGTACAGATTTTTCAGCATCAAAATAAGTTTAAAATTAAGTGACTCATTAGTATTATTGTTTCTATTATTATTATTGTGATCATATGCCATACGGTGTATTCCATCTCAAATGAAGATAAAGAGAGCCTTTGCCGAATTCAGGTACTTGTTTTAAAATACTTTTTGTAACCGCCCGGCTTCTATTTTCAGTTTATAGAGTTGGTTATTTTCTCATATAGGTACTATATGAAAAACAAAAATTATCTATATAGGGATTGTTTCCTTATTAAATTGTTAACGAAAAAAATATTTCTGAAGCTTCCCGGTGAAACGTTATTTTTACAAACGTGTTAGAGTTGCTATTATATTCTTAAATTGCTTCAGTTGCTTTGCATAAATTTACTTTACTTACTTACATTTGCTTGCATAACTTATCCAAAATCTAAGAAAAATATCCAACGATTTATTTTACAAAGGATTAACATTGTTCCCTTCAGTGGAAAACGGGTACCTCGCCAGTTCGGATTTCGAGAAAACTACTTAACTGTTCAGCAAACGCACCGAGTCAGCTACGAAATCAATGAAACATTAAATGGCAAAAACTACTGTCCGAGAGTATTTCCAGACGTCAGCTAAGCATCTGACAACGTATGGCACCTTGACTTGCTATAGCAATATCAGACAGTTTCTTTCTATAGCCTACTTTCATCTCAAATCCTGCTTGAGTGAGAGATAATTCAGAACCACAGTCAACAGCAGCTTTTCAGAAAACTTTGCTATCACAGCTAGAGTTGCTCAGAGCAGTATCATCGATCCCTTACTCTATAAACATAACTGCAGACCTTTCAGTAGCAACAAACACCGCCACCAGTACTTTTATCAATGACAGTATAATTCTTGCATCTAACGAAGGTCCAGTTGAAGCCTCGAACTGTCTACAGATACAGTTAAATAAAATAGAAACTTGGACAAAAAAATGGAATCTAAAAATCGACGAATCAAAATCAATCAAATTAAAATTAAATAATATATGAATTTTCACATTCACAAGTTCTAAATATCCAGGATTGCACATGGACAACAAATTGAACTGGAAAGAGGATGTCATTAAAAAATAAAGTAAATAGATCTAAATTGAACGAGTTGTACTGTGTTATTGGAAGAAAGTTTAAATTGCCCTTAGAAAAGAAGATGCTGATATATAAAACTATAATCAAGCTTATATAGACATACAGGATAGACCTCTGGAGTTGTACCAGCAAATCCAATATAACTATCATCTAAAGAAGTCAATCTAATATACTACGCTTGCTCACCGATACACCCTGGTATATCTCAAACCAAACTCTTCATAAAAACTTGTAAGTGCCTTACGTCAAAGATGTTATAAAAATAATATTAAACATTATAATAAGCTGCAAAATCATCCAAATGCCCTAATCATTCACTATTGGAACCACCAGCCCCAAAAGTCTAAAAGAAAAATGACCAACTGATTTCACAAGAAACTGAGAACGCGTCACTGAAGAAGCCCTCATCATGTCATAATAGGGTATTATAGCCCTCAAGAAAGCAGGTTAGCCAATAGAATGTATATTGTAACTGTGATTACTAATAAACTAAAAAAAAAATGCTTCATGTGTGCTGTGTAGTCTTAAAGACTTATAGAGACTCCAAAGTCCATGAATAACTCCAAGACTCCAATGTGCATCTAGAGATGTTGCTCTACTCGTCATAATTATTCAAGTCGTGAAGCAAGCACCCAATTTTCGCAACTTAAGTACAATTCCGGTCACTGTTTTTGCTGCTGCATAGAAGGTTCCAGTTCCTTCTCAGTAATAGTTTTAATGTCAACATCTTTTACTCCTGTGTATGTACAAACAAAACATCTATGTTCTGTTCTGCAATTATGGTTCATAGTCTGCACAATTGCTCTACATTACAGAAGGGGATATCCACTGATGATGTTTCAAATATTGCTGGACGTTTTTTAACTACCTTTGATCAACCAATACTTGATATTGTCTTTACATCTTGGAGAACTGCAGATGGGTTAAGCTTTGCAAACGTATAGTGTTATATCTATGATGTAGCTGAATAGTATATGCTGATAAATAAAGTAACTATATCTGATAAGTGATGAACGAATTACTTTAGAAAGTAAAATATATAAACCTCAGGGTTAGTTTCAGGTATATAGTAGTGCATATATATTCTCTATATATAGTAGTGAATTTTTATTATCGAACAAGCAAATTAAAATAGTAAAATAGAACTATATATCAGTATACGAGTATGATAGTATACAAATCACAAACAACAAACCCAATTGGTGCTTTTTTTGCATAAAATATTACATTTATATGTTAAACTTATACGTAGATATGCAAAAATATGGCTGCATAAAATATAATTACAAAAAGCGAACTCCTGCTAGGAACTACCCCTAATTTTCACATGCTTCACGGAAGGTAGAGTCTGTGAATAAATCTTGGTTTTGCATACACGTGGCTTTACACTTGCCTAAAAATATACAGCACACTGAATGAAAGCAAATAATGGCGAGCTTAACTCGTTTGTAATAATAGCATTTCATCGAAAAGAGTACTTTTTAAAAATAATTTTCTTTTAGCTGTAGGATGAGAAAAATGCCTAAAACTAATTTTTCGTCAAATTGTCAAACTTTAACATTCCATATAGTGTATATAAAAATAATCACCTACATCAAGTGAGAATAGCAATCTGAGGAAAAAAAATGTTTTAAAACCTCCCCTTTCCCTCATCCCTGAGATTTGGCCAAATATGCTTGTTTAAGAGGTATTCATACACGTATTCATCCTCATAAACTCTTAAAGAGTTTATGAGGATGAATACGTGTCTATTATTTTTCTATACTCAACCTATATATAAAACGTTAATAAAAGCGGAGAAGGAAAGTTCTGTCACTTTGCTTATAGGAACCAAATATCAACGTTGAAAAGTGCAGGGCCATAGTGGACACATATTACTTTCATGAAAGAATGTCCTCTCAACTCAGTTACATTCTCAGAGCGGAAACGGTGTCTACCATGGCCCAATGAGGAAAAACTATCTCAGACACAGTTGCCCGCTCTGGTGCTTAACATAAAGTTCATTTATTGCATTTGTATTCGTATTCTTTTCGACTTCATTACAAATTATTTTATACTCATACAACTGCATACAGCGGCATTAAATAATCCTAGGATCCACTCTTGAAATAACTGATACGTACGATAAACTACTGGTTTAAAGTTATTTGTTAGGCTCCGAGTGTAATGCCTGATTTTTTATTCCAAAGAAACTCTTCCTTATCGTTGGCACCTCCTGCATAATTTATGATACACATATAATTATGACAAAAACAAGTTAATCGAGTTTCCAATTTGCCTAAAGTTCTTGAAAATCGCAATATATTAAGGCAAAACAGGCCGCTCTTATCAACAATCGCCAGCTATCATTGTTCCACTGTGATGCTTGTGTTTTTGCTGAGACCCTAGCAATTGTCGCATGCATGCCGCTGTGCTTACAAATAGCAATCAGTGGGATCGCAACCAGGACAAATTAGTGTTTTTGTTCCTTTGTTCCAGACTTGTCCTCCCTTGCCGCCACGCATCCAGGCCCTCGCTCCAAAGGTACCTTCATCCTGTCACGCATCGCACCACACCATATGATTTATTGTATTTCTCACTCTTCATTCGCATCTACATAGAATAATTATTGTTAGATGGTAGTTGTTTGTATAGTCCCTTTGTTTTGCATTGTAAAAAGTAGACGGGTCGTTTAGGAAATGTATGAGGGGTTTACAGTAATTAACTACGGTCTTTTAAGCTTACATATGCTTTTATTGTTAATTAAAAATGCTTTTATTATCCATAATCGATTTAATTTCTTATAATTTTTTCGAGAACTTTGAAGAATATGCATATAACTATTCCGTATTTTATTGAATACCTATAATTATAAAACTAAGTGTAATTTATTGGATACAATACAAGTGAACAATATGCTAGTTTTGATCTATCAAAAGAGTTTCTAACACTAATGCATTAGAAAATAATTCACAATCTCTAATAAGAGTACCTACGGTTTTATGAAAATTTACTATAAAGTTATGGACGTATATTCAATGCTAATATTGCAATTTTATAAGTATTATGACTTTTTTCTAGAAAACGTTACGATTTTACATTTATCGTTAACACTGTGCAACAATATTTTTTATATTTATTACAATACTTGTTCTTATCTAGTTTGAAGGCGCTGAGTTCAAATCTATGTGCAGTTTTGCTTTGTAAGCTTTAGATTTTTGGAAATTCGGCATTTTAATTTTAGCGAAATTTGATGTATTAGTTTGATTGATTATAACAATCATTATATGAAATGTCAAATTTCAATGACAAAAAAGATGTTGAGTATAATTATATACATATATTCAAATATTGATAGGTACAAACGATTTTAATTTTTACTCCTATTTCGGAAAAACACTACGCTTGTAGCTTTTGCTGTAAATCTTCTCTAGGCCTGTTTGAAGCTTCAGCAGTAATCTGCTATCATGTGCTTGCCCAATGCCCTTGGTAGTGTTCTTCCATTCTCAAGATATCTTGCTGGAAATGCTCTCTCTGATCATCTTTTACAGCCCCGAGGTTCTTTAGGAACTAATCGAGGTGACCATATTGAAAATGGAGCTTGAAATTGATATTGCAACTAAAATTTTGAAATTTCCATTGTACCTAGTAACCAGAACTTCATAGTTAGGAGCTTTTTGAAATCTAAAAATCTTTGAAACTAAATGTCCATCTGAAAACGGCTTTATTCGCCGTTCTAAATACACAAGTCACAATCTACGTATGCAAATCTGTACTACCTATTTACATACATACACTATCAAACATATAAGTATAAACTGCTTGCCTACAAACAAGTAGAGACCTATTTAAAGACGAACCACACCTTAGACGCCTGAGTTTTTCTTTGAATAAACCTATTTCACATTTAAAAGTTATAGGATAGATGGTGCATGATAGGGTTAATATAGCAACTTAATATGGTACCCTCTATATTCAACATGAAGTTGCATGGAAACAGCATGAGAGACCAAACCAATGTAGAAACCAAATTTGAAATCAGCTATGAAAATATTAGTAAAATCAATTCTTCAACAGTGAAAATCTTGCAAAACTCTTGCAACAGTGAATGACACAAAAAAATGTTACCCAGTGTAATTAGTGATCATCTGTTAATATTATATAATATAACAGTGTAATATCGTATCAATTTAAACTTGTATAGTTTTACGGTTGTCTAAGTTAATAGTAAATAATATACTTTTAAATTAGTAGGTTACAGAAACTGGCTACATGTAATAAGTTCAGTGGGGCCATTTGTGAATAATAAAAACAATAATGACCTAACTCTTGGGTACATCTTAATTTGCACAATTCATTGTAATTTATACCCATTATGCAGTACATATATATTGTAGTCTAATAAGAATGGAATAAACTACTAAAGACATTAAACATATCCGTATAAATAAAATTTACCTGAAATCCCATCGTTAGTATAATCAGTCTAGTAAAGCACATTTGGAGATCGATTAGTATTCATAGATTTGCGTAAACCCCTGATATTCCTAGATATCCAAGAAAACACATTTCAGTTTGGTTATTTAATATTTCTTTCTCATGTTTCTGCACGACCAGAGCTCTTTTTGAAAAGGGACCCCGTCACGGGTAGGATTCATTTGTCCCGGATATAATCAGAACGACAGACAGCTATTTAGAACTTATTAGTTCTCATCAGTGCCGTTAATATTATGTTGAGTACCCAGTTCCCAGATTATCTAGGTATACATATAAAGGAATCTTTAACTTTACTAGTATAATGCTATGGTATATAAGAGAAATTACTTTTTATATTAATCTCAAAAACACTAGATGTTGCTTTGAGTATGTCATGATGATATTCCGGTTTTTATATAACTTAAGTTTGAAAACAAGTAAATAGTAGGAATAGTTTACTTTATTTTCCACAATATATCCCACTATTTTAGTCAGATATGGGATATCATATTAGATACAAGAAAATATATACTTGAATTTTGTATTTTTTACAATTTTTATTTATTATAATGTTAAAAATAGCAACGAACTAAGGTATCTATAAACTAAGTAACTGATGGACGTAACTTTGATCCTTTCTTAATTCAAATTAGAAAATATTTCTGATGATGGAAACCCTAATGAACTTGGTAGAAACATTTGGAATCAGAGCGTTTTACAAAATATCACTTTTTAGAATGCCAATAAGAGCCTATATGTTTTGAGAATTTCCTAATATGATTGGTTGGGAAACACAGAAATCGACTTTGGTGGCCACTTCGTTCACCAGATTTTATTCCGTTTGATTATTTTTATGGGGTTTTTTAAACCGAAGGTCTACTTCAAGAGACCAAAGAAGATCCATGATTAAAAAAACAAAAAGAGACATTAACCAAATAAAATGATATTAATCAGTCTATTCCAGAACGGAAACTATATAGAATGTTCTAGAAGAATTTGTATCATGCTCATTTCAATGATCTAAACTGTTCCGTTATGAAAACAGTTTAAAATGGTAATATACTATGTTGAAAATGAAATTTTTTCTCAAAAAGAATATATATAAAAATCAAGAAAACTTCATATACCTAATAAAAAATTAAGAATTCTTTAAAGTGATATATTATACTGTGGCCCGTAGCATATAACTGTCAGTGTACGTGGCAGAAGATCACAAAAATTACAGGTTTATTACCTGTAAAACAATGTAAATAATGATATCCTTTTTATTTTTGCATTGCGACAGGTTAACTCGAAACGTTTTCACCATACTTAAAATGTTGTCAGACCCTACTCATCTCTGATAACTTTATCACATCCCCCAACATTTATATTTATGAATATATCCTTTTATTAAATGATGTACCAAATAGCCTATCAAAGCCCATGTATAATCTTAAATCATTTACGCCGCCAGCATTTAAAATACTTTAAATTATTTTCTGTCACAACTTCATTATCACTGATGATGGCAAGCACTAAAATCAAAACTGGTATATCGTAAATCGCAGAATCAATGAAACTGATATGACATGATTTCAAGCCTATTCTGAATTACTACATTTTGTAACAACTGCGGTAAAGGTATGCCTGGCAGAACGTCTCTAACCGTGTCTCTACGAATAGATACTTTTACGATAATTTCTTCACATTCGCTATTACTTTGTGAACACTACAGGGAATCTATCTCTTATTGTTTATGTTATTTGGTTCAGTTGCACATGTGATGTACAGCTTGTCATGAGTAGAAACAAATATCAACAAACAAGGAATCGCTAAGTCTACAACCCTTTTGTGGTTAGTTTTGTCTAATATCGTAGAAGCCACTAGCATTGTTAGGTTTTAACACACCACTTAAAAAAATTGCCACTGAACGTCCAAATGCATTAGTTGGTTCATCTATAATACATTCAGTTAAGTACACAAAAATATGGTTGAAAATGATTTGCAATACGTGCTTGTACGTATATCTGGTCACATACTATTTCTTAGTGTAGTTGATTAAGAAGATTCTGGTCCATATGTTTTTCTAGAGACTGGGGTAGTATGTATCTATGGAATTTTTTAGTTTATGTAACGGAATATCACTAGCCTAAAAGGCTACCGTAAGGTCATTGAATATTGTCAACGATATAGTATTGTTTTCTTTATTATTGAACCAAAATATAGAACACTGCGATGGTCTATAGCTTCATCTATTAAACACTTTATGGATTAATGAGTTTAGAAATAAATACCTTTATAGCCCCATTTGAACCCTTAGATTCATATTTCAAAACACTTTTATTTACAACTAAACGATGAAGTTGTCACAATCAATTTGATTGTTCAAGAATAAATAAATAAATGAAGCTTTGGTATGAATGAATGGAGTTTTGGAGTTACAACCAACGTCTGAGGTAAAACTGACAGCCTAAATCGGGGTTCAAATTCAAATTTAATGATAATGGTTGATAATAAGCACAGCAAGAAGCTTTAATGAAATTCATAATTCAAGAAGTACCTGAAAGAGCTCCTTTATTGTCATGATGTAACGGTGGATAAAAATAGTTAGATAATTAACTTCTTAACTTCGGGGAACGGCAACGTTCAAAGGACAGAAATAGAAATTACTCAACCCGCAAAATTCAATTAATAACTAAATTAAAGTTTGAAAGTCGTTTTTGTTAAAGAAAAGTTAATCTCAGCTCAGAATTAAAAAAGTTTCAGATCGAAATTAGTGGGTTGGGAAGCGAAGTTAATCGTTTTAGTACACATATCGTTTGTAAAATAATGTTATTAACGTTTTTCCGTAGCAAGCTTCAACTAAACATTATATTTCTTAATTACCTATGTACGAGCACAAAGTTAGGCTGATATTTATACATTGTAGTCCGCAAATAATAGAAAAACAGTTTTGGATATAATTTACCGCTTTTATGTAAAGTCCTGGAATAAAATCTTTACGTAAAATAATTTCATATGTAAGATCGATTTAATCTTTATTCTGAAATTATATCATTTGAGCACAATTTTACTGTCCTCAATCCCTTGAGAATAACAGTTACGTCTCTGCGAGGATCAATTAATTATCTCTTAGGCAATAACAGGGTATTTCCTATCCCATACTGTTGTTTGCTATGAAAAATTTTCAATAAATTTTTTATTAAAATTTCCACTGATTATTAGTATCTTGTCGTTTTTCAATGAACTTTTATCTACTTATATGGACTTCTTGAACTTATTTTATACAAGATGTTTTGAAATATTTTCCTTATTTGTTTGTTGAACATCTCGGAAAGTCGTACTGATAAATGTGCGCGCGCATGTGTTTGCCATCACGCCTTGAAAATTCAGTTGCAATTAATCGTTTCATGGGTGAGTAACGTGCCATATGTGGGACAGCTTTTACAAGAATCACCGTTCTTTCTTAATAGTGCGTCGCCTATATCGAGCGCACTATCTCCTTCACGACACTTTTAGAAGAATTAATCAAATCGTGGGTCGCTATTTGAAAGAGAAGGACTACGATCATTACCACTATCTTACCTTTCCACTATCTTATTGCTACTATCATACCACTATCATTAATAAAAAAACAACGGATCTATCCAGAATAGCAATGAATCTTGAAGACGTCGAGCATATTCATGCAGCAGTGACCTATTCTGCACAAAAATATACACGCTCCTTAAATCCATCGAAAACTAATGTCCACCATGCCCTGATAAAGGGTTTGAACCTTAATCCTTACAAGATTATATCTATTTACATCGATATGTAAATAGGAGTATGTATCTCTATACAATTTGCATACATGTGTCTGAAAGAAAATCCTTATGTAAAATTATTTTATTTCGTATGTAAATAAAATGATGAATTAAATGATGGATATGATGAATACAATTATTTCATTATTAATCCCATTAATTAATTCATCTAACCCAATTAATTATACCATTACAATTTTACCATCCCATTACTTTGAGAATGACGATTTCCCTTACGAAAGGTCAATTAGTTATCTCTTAAGGGATATGAGGTTTCTAAATTTATGTATTCTTTATCGAGAAAACTGAATTTGTTTAAATTGTGAATTGTACTTGTATTAAGAAAATAAACTTCTTAGACCTGACCAGAAATCAATTTTAAACGACACTAAGTAAACTGGATACATTGATAGATATTGTGTAGGAGAATAACAAGTCAACAGTGATGATGATATTAGGAGGATATTTAACATCTATTTCACTACCCTTAGAAAATTAATTTGATTCTTAAAGATGATGGTCCTGAACGCTAATATTGAACTTTTGCAAAATTGCAGTCAAGAGAATTAGTTAGCAACATTTCTCTTAAATGAAAGATCAGCATATGTAACCGTGGATACTGCAAAAACAATCTGGATGATGGAGGACTGGTTGATGATGACTCAATATCTTAAGTACGTGAGCATTTGGATTAGAGTAGTCAAATTGTACGAACACTCTTTGCGGTATAATTTGTTCGCATTACAAGAATTTCTTGTTACAAATTCTTGGTAAAAATTCTGGAGTTAGAAGATTATATGAATTAAAATAACTACATCGACACTTGAGAGGGACATACATAACAACTAGCATATATAATATCAAACAAATATCCATGAATATAGTATTGCTGCTATTCTATATTGATCTAAAACAACCTAATAATCTATCAAGTGGAACATCTCATGCAATCTAAAGTCACATTTTAACCCTGAAAGAAAAATGGCGCAATGTACAAACTGCAAGAGATATGGGACACACACAAAAGACTATAAACGCACACCACAATGTGTAGAATGTGCAGGAAATCACCTGACCAGTGAATTTCAGCGTAAATAGAAATCTCCTATAGTTAAATGCGTACTTTGCAAAGGAAATCATTCCCACCACTGAAGAAAAAACAGGAAACGACAACCACCACGATATCTCAATAGTATACAACTCCAGCTATATCTTATGTTGACTCCATGTTCTTATAAATACCACAACAACATAACACAAATTATAGAAGAACTAGGTTGAAAAAAACTTAGGTCAGGTATGAGCACTATATTAAATCTATTAAATCTGGCATAATTAACTCTTACTTTTATGAAAATGTAAACGGTATTGCACTCACCGTTACTTCTCATCTATATAATATAGTAGAGAATTATTTGACACCAGAACTTCAAAATTTGTCTACATTTAATAAAAATACATAGTTTTAGTAAGATCGGGCTACAGCTCATACTGAGAATTTATCAATGGAAGCCGTTAGAATGATATTCTCTGTAAAAATGATCTCTAAGCAGGATGACATTAATTGGCCGCCCAGTAGTGCCAATTTAACGACGATGGATTTTTTGTTATAGGGTTATTTGAACCGATCCGATAGGACTTGCACCTTGACGAAGTTCTAGTGCAAACTAGAACGGGTGGGTCGGCTTGCACGTTTTAATGATTTAAGGAGCCGTACCATAGGTTTAACCATAGTGGGGGGGTCCTTATTGAAAAACCAGACTAAGACAAGTCCCTGAAGGAGGGCAGCAGCTCTTTCAGTAGTCATAGTGGCAGAAACCGTGGGGGTTGGTATGGTGCTATGATACACACGACTGCGATGTGGAAGACAAGAGGAAACCACCACATTATAATCCTCAGAACAGCTAACAGAAAGCCTATCCCAAATAATGATGGCGTCTCCTGGGGCAAAAAACACCGGAGGTAAAATAGTCCTCCATTCGGATCTCCGGGTGAGGACTGTTCCGGGAGACGTGATTGAGTGCAACAGTAGGGATAGTAAGAGGTGTAGCATTTCACGAGTCGGAGCGTGGAATGTCAGAAGCATGAAACAGGCAGGGAAGCTAGAGAATCTGAAGATAGAAATGGATAGGTTAGAATTAGATATAGTAGGTATAAGTGAGATGCGCTGGCCGGAAGTAGAAGATTTTTGGAGCGATGACTATGGGGTAATACACACAGGATCGGTAAATGGAAACGCGGGAGTAGGAATCGTTATGCGGAAGAACGCAGGACAGTGTGTAGATAGCTACCTTCAATACAGCGAGAGAGTAATGATGGTCAGGTTAGATTCGAAGCCAGTGAAAACAGTAATAGTGCAAGTATACATGCCTACTTCTAGCCACAGTTAGGAAGAGTTAGAAGCCGTTTATTCGGACATAGCAGGTAATAGGATTTGTGAAGGGTCATGAAAATTTAATAATAGTGGGAGATTTTTAAGCAGTCGTAGGTGAGGGAAAAGAAGGAGAATTTGTAGGTCCTTATGGATTAGGAAACAGAAACGAGAGAGGTAGCAGACTGATAGAATTCTGTGAAAAGCACAAGATGGTAGTCGCGAACACATTGTTCAAGAATCACGTTAGGAGGCGGTACACCTGGAAAATGCCAGGAGAGATAGACAGGTATCAGATAGACTACATTCTGGTTAGAAAGAGGTTTAGAAATCAAGTAAAAGACTGTAAGAGTTATCCAGGAGCAGATATAGACAGAACGACCACAACTTGGTAGTCATGAAAGCTAGATTAAAGTTCAAAAATCTGAAAACCCGGAAGGATAAGAAACGTATAAATGTAGACATATTGAGGGATCAGAATATGAAAGATAAGTTCCAGGAGAAAACTGATCAATTAATAAATAAAGCGAGTAATGACGAAATCAAGAACGCAGAAACTGAGTGGAAGGGTATCAAGAATAGTCTAGATTCCGCGGCTACGAACGTTTTAGGATACGGGAAAAGGGAAGCTAGGAAGCCCTGGATACCGGAAGAAATCTTAAACTTGCAAAAGAGACGAGGCTACATAAACAGACGAGACGAGGAAGGACTGCAAACTTATAAGGCAATAAAGTGGGAAATCATTAGAAAATGAAGAAAAGCGAAAGAACAATGGATAGAGGATAAATTCAAAGAAGTAGAAGATAAGCTGCAAGTAGGTAAGACCGATGAGGCTTACAAAATAATTAAGAGGAACTTCAGGGATATAGCAACAATAAGTAGAAACGTTAGGAGTCAATCGGGGGACATACTGATCGGAAGAGAGGAGAAAGCGGATAGATGGAAGCAGTACTTAGGAAATTTATACGAGGGTCAGGAATTAGGAGAGATACTAGAGGAAGAATCTAGCATCGATAGGGAAGATGTAGGAAAGCCTATATTGAGAGAGGACCAGACCAATTCGGGTTTAGGCGAAATAGGGGAACTCGCGAAGCTATTCAAGCGCTAAGAGTAATGTTAGAGAAAACAATAGAAAAAGGAAAGAACGCTTATATAGGATTTGTAGATTTAGAAAAAGCTTTTGATAACGTAAGATGGGAAAAAATGTTCGAGATACTAAAGAGCGCGGGAATGAAGTATAGAGATAGGAGAGTAGTACACAATCTATACAAAGTGCAAACTGCAGTTATAGAAGTAGAAGGGGAAAAAAGGGAAGTAGGTATTAGGAAAGGAGTAAGACAAGGATGTACGCTATCACCACTAATTTTTAATCTGTACATCGAAGAAGCGATTAATGTGGTAAAAGATAAAGTGGATTTTGGGATTAAAGTACAGGGCCAGAAATTAAAAATGCTGAGATTTTCGAATGATATAGCAGTATTAGCATCTAGTAAGGAGGAATTAGAATCAGCATTGAACGAAATGGAGGCAGTGTTGACAGAGGAATACGGAATGAGGGTGAATAAAAACAAAAGTGTAAGTGTGCAGAGGGCGCGAGAGCAGAGCAAAAACGAAAGTACAAATTAATAATGAAAGATTGGAGGAAGTTAAAGACTTCACTTATTTAGGAAGTAAAATAAATTGGGATGGAAGAAGCAATAAAGACATAAAACAAAGAATAGCGCATGGTCGAGTAGCTTTTAACAAAAAGAAAGCACTTTTATGCTCGGGGGTAATAAACTTAGAGACAAGGAAGAGATTTTTGAAAATGTATGTATGGAGCACGGCACTATACGGTTGCGAAACCTGGACGGTAGGGGAAGCAAGTAGGAAGAAATTAGAAGCTTCTGAGATGTGGTGTTATCGAAGAATGATGAAAATACCATGGACTGATAGGGTTAGAATCGAAGAAGTATTAGAGAAAGTCGGCGAGAAAAGAAGTATGTGGAAAAACATAAAGAAGAGAAGAGATAGAATGGTAGGCCACTTGCTGAGACATGGGGGAATAGTCCGAGATATTCTGGAGGCAGAATTAGGAGTGAAGAAAGGCAGAGGTAGGCCTAGATTAGACTACTGCTCGCAAATAGTAAGGGATGTAGGTTGTAGCACAATTAGCGAAATGCGTAGGTTAGCACAAGATAGGAGAAGCTGGAGGTTAGCGTCCAACCAGTCTTAGGACTGATGACCTCATGATGATGATGGTCATTTGAAACCCAAGGTATACCCTGATGCTTCTAGGATATCACTTTAGTTAAAATCCAAAATATGGGAGACAATTCGAACAAATGAGCTAACATTATATTGGTTAGTTATAGCAAATTTTAGACCACACATTAACGGGCTACAGTGCGCGAAGGAAGGCACCATAACGATGTTGTTCTTCATGCCTAACTTTGCCTACATTGTAAATTTAAGTAAAAAATAGTGAATGTAACTATATCTATTTTTAATAACCGAGTTTTATTCACAACAAAAAAGAGGAAAATAGTCCAGGATAACTGTTGTAATAAACAAATTATATGTTATATTCTATTTACGCACTTTATATATTCTTTATCATTTTTATAACAATTATTTGTGAAAATACATTATTTCAAGTTATTAAATTTATATACTTTATTTGGCAACCCACTACCTTCGAAAACATTTATTTTATTTTTATACTACACCCTTTGAATAAGCTTTACTGTATCCCATTCCTAATTCTAATTAATTGTCATTCTACTTTAGAGCCTATTGTCTACGATATTGTTTTATGAAATATTAAATAACAATACCCGTTTGACATTTTTGTTATTTAAGTCGTTTTTAATTAATAAGCTCTTTTAAACTTTTTCACAAATCATTAATTGTTTAAATTAATATAACCCTTATTATATTTCATTTTATAACAAATTCGATTCAATTTTATTTTTCCATTATTTAATCACGGAATTTAGGACGGACATTTTAAAGTCGGACATATTTCAGAGCACGCATAAGCTCTGAAATATGTATTAGAAATACAAACACCTTAAGGAAATATCACAATCGTATAATAAATTATACAATAAAAATTTAATGTCAGTAGCTTGTCCATATTTTGGTTAATTTTTTTGTAATGTAAATTAACTGATTGTATAAATTAGTAGAACATCAACCAATAACTTTGTATTAAATAAAATTTATTCATTGAACACCTGCTACTTGCTGCTCTATTTGTTTAACTAGAAATATTGAAAGTATTGTCGGAGGTGCATTGCGCTATCAGTTATTATTAATTGTTAAAGATATGCGAGGGTAGGATAAAAGAAATATCTGCGGGGATGACCGATCATGCGATGCCATCCGATCAGTTACTGTGATATTTGAGAGTGGTGTATTTGTACACAACTCGTACTGTCGTAGTATTTTGATTTGCGTATGGTATTATTTACAAGTACTTACAGTACATGACAATAAGTATTTTAAAATGTCTTAATCAAAACCATGCCTTGCCACAATATAGCGCTGGATAACGGAATTTCCGGGGTTGGTATTAAATGACGGTAGTGAATTACGGTGTTCCCATTGTGATACATACATAGCGTATACCCACAAATCGGATGTTGGTAGACATTGGTGTTCCGAAAAACATAAAACCCCAGTTACTGGTCAGAATGGTTCTTGTGAAAGCCACACGACGTTTTAGAGCGAATTGGTTAAATTCATGGCTGGGTGTAAAATCCCGTGGATCCAACTAGACAATCCCAGTTTTAAAGACTTTATAGATAAATGTTTAAATGGGGAATTTGGAAAAGTAAACACGTACCCACAGAATCGACGATTCGAAAAAATCATCTACAGCAAGCTGCTGCCGCTGTCATATTAACTATTTATGCAGAAGTTGAGCATAAATACTTATGGGTTTCTGTCGATGAAACCACAAAAGTCTGCGGCTTATAAGTGGCAAATACAGTTATAGGAGAAATGAGCGATATATCGCAACACATCACACACAAGTGGTAACATCAGAAATATTGACAAAGACGAATGCTGAAACCGTTGCAAAATTAGTTAATGAGACGTTAAAAGAAGTATGAGGCGCTAAACAGGAGGAAAACAAAAACATGGCTCTACTTTTTCTTACAGATGCTGCATTTTACATGAAAGCGGCTTGTCGACTAAGGAACGAGGAAAGGAACCTATGTGCCTAGTGCATTGTCCTTATTGCAGCAGAGGCGCAATCCGTGGCCATTATCCGAATCTCGATCGCCTCATAGCGAATGTCAAAGTGTAAAAGTCCCGCAAAGAGCATTATTCACAGAAATGCTTCCCCATACACAGTTACCTCCAGTAGCTGTAATAACCCAGTGGGGAATGTGGATAGAGGCAGCTTCATATTATTGCTGCAATTTTGAGAATAGCACCTAGGTATTTCAATAGTTGTATCCAAATGATGCTAATGCCATTGCAAATGCGCAACAAGCTTTAGCGTGTGTAGCTATTCAACAAAATTTGATGTACATACATGCATGGCAATTGCTTGTGCATACCAAAAGCCATTGAAAAAGGATCACAGACAAATGAATTGTCAATACTGGATGCTATAAACGTTGTTTGGAATCTTCGGCATTACATTTCTCAGTTGGAGGGAGATACTGTGAAGGCTATAAGGACAAAAAGTTACTGCAGTTTTGGATAACAACCCCGGGTTTTCTACTGTAGCAGTTATAGTATATTTTTTACAGCAGAAATAAGTTCATATATCTAATCTAGAAAACAGTATGAAAGTTTTCTACAACACTATTCATATTTGCGCTATGCTCCTCTTATTTCCGTTAATGTAGAATTCATTTTCACATTATAAATGGATATTTACTGACAAACGTCTCTAGCTGACTGGTGAATACTTAGAGCAGCTACTAATAATATACTCATGTGATCATATTGTTAGGTAATCTTACATTAAAAAACTAATGTGTTGTTCAGATCGTTTTGACATTACGATGACGTGATGACTTGCCTTGCCCCCAGATCTGACGACGCATTTTTAGGAATAAAATTACAAGTCTTCATTTGTTCCTAAACGACCACTCAATGAAAGGGAAGCTAATATGTGAATTATGTTTATATGTAACCTGCTCTTCATTATAAGTCTGCATCTGTTATTTATATCATGTCGGAAATAAAATCCGGGACTGTTATTTCATGACGTTTCGTGTTATTTTTCTAACTCTTATCAATTAATTTACTTGTTAGTTTAAATTTCATTTCAATAATTACACTACATTATGTTTTGACACACCGTCGACACAAACATGCAATTATGTCGTTAACAGTAAGAATCCCTCTTTATGAATACTTATTTTATCTCTTTTACTTCCCTAGTATGCATTGCAAATTGTTTTACCTCAATAAATGACTGCGCTTATAACAAATACTATTTAATTAACTAGTTCTTGACCCCGATTAATGAAACAAGCAACATAATACATCTTCGCCGTTTATGCGCCTGTAGTACCTCAAGAGATTTGCCGTTATAAATTAGCAAATTTATTGTACTCCTCGTTTTGCATATTTGCGGTTTATTATTTGTATTCCTCGAACCCCAGTGATGTACTTTGAAATTATTCCGTGGACCTATTGTTCTTGGAGCTCGTCTATATTTAATTCTGTCTGCGTTTATCGATGTATAAATGTGAACCGTGGCGTATTCAAAGAGCTTTGTAATTTTTAGTTTCAGTTTCACATCGCGCAGAATAAATAACTTCATAACCACAATTAGTTGTTGTGTAAATATGATACATAAAGTTTTAAGCCCGCATAGAATTATGAAAGTATATTATATAAAATTTGCATGAAAAATATAACACATCATAAGAATTAAAACGTTCTGAGTATCTCAAAAGGTTTAAAATCAAAATAAGATCTTTAGTATTACTTAGGGTAAAAACATTTTTATCTAAAATATCATTTTGCTAAGAACGAAATCAGACGGGCGCGATTTTTTGTTATTTGGATAGAGTGAACGACATGGAATCCCCAAAACAAATAATTTACTACAGTTCTAATTTGGAAGAGAGACGAAGAGAGATTTAAAGACCAAGTAAAGGAAAATATGAAAACCAAGAGAATATTGCACTGCAAATCCAAGGCCAACAGAATGGAATTTAAGCCGATCGTAGAGCAGGCTAAGAGACACTTTTGCTTCGAGGCAAATGATTCTAAAAGGTGTGCAAGATGTGAATCTTAAATAAAACGTTGTTCTCTGTAGCAAAGTATTGAAATATTTATTGATTTATAATGCAGATATTTGGAAATTATGTATGGAGCAACACATCCGGTAAATGACTGCCACGGCTTTGGTGGAACACGAGTGCTCTTCTGGCGAAATTTTCAGTAACGATATTGAATAAGTGTGGTGGTATTTCCTTGATACAGCATTCAAGTTCAGCCTTCAATACTTGGATAGTTGTGAACTTGTCGGCGTAAACGAGAGACTTCAAAAAACATCACAGAAGAAAAAGTTCATAGATGTTAAGTCACAAAATCGTGGCTGCTGATTTTGGTCACCAAGACGAAAGATGACATAACCAGGAAAAGACTCCTGCAAGCCCGTCAATGCTTGACGGGTGGTATGGCAAGTGGCACCGTCTTGCTGAAACCACATGTCTTCAAGAGTAATATCTTTCAATTGAGGCACAAAGAACTGGATTATCATGTCACAATAACGTTCGCCGTTTACCGTTAGTGCATTACTTGCTTTCTTTTTAAAGGAAATGGTCCAATGATTTCTTCAGACCATTTATTATTATTATTATTATATTATATAGGTTTGGGCCTCATCAGCCACTGATTGCATGGGTAGTCTCTTGGCGATCTCCTCTTATCCGGGTCATTATCCAAAAATGCTATCCCATAAAAGGAGCAATTTAGGCACGTCCCCCGCCTTAAGCCTCGCCTCCTCTAGGATAACAGGGGTCCCTAATATAGGATACCTCTTCTCCTCCAGTGCGGGGCAGGTGTAAAGAAGATGAATCGAGGTTTCCTCGTCTTCTTTACAGTACCTGCGGGCCGGAGTATCAGTCAGCCTCAGCTTGTGCTTATATTCATTCAGGCTACTGTGGTGGCCCGTTATGATTCCCACCAGGGTTCTGGCTTTGTACCTGTTCAATTTATTGGCATTGGAATTGAATTGGAATTGAATTCTTGGGCCCATTTCTCAATCTCTGAGTATTCGATGAAGAGTTTGGTTATTCGACAACCCGTTACTCCTTTCCATCTTTTATTGTGCTGGTTTCTTGCCCATTGGTCATTGATGCGGACTCTGATCAGATTCCGATTTATTCCCACTGCAGGTTCTGGTCCATAGACCAGCAGGTTTTCCCTGGTCCCTAGTCTGGCAAGGTGATCTGCAATTAGATTTCCCTTAATGCCATTATGTCCAGGTATCCATAAGAGTTCCACCGGTCCCTTCAGTGCCAAGTGGTTCAATGCTTCATAGCAATTATAGACCAGCTTCGACTTTGTCGTTGCTGAACTCAGGGTTGTCAACGCTGCCCTGCTATCCGAGCAGATATATACTTTCTCTTGGGTCCGATATTGGTCGGCCCCCAGAACACCGTATGTAATTCCAAGTAGCTCGGCCTGGAGTGCGGTAGTGTATTTGCCCAAGGAGAAGGTTTTACTTATCCCGTCGCGTCACCTATACACCCCCGCACCCGCTCCGTTCCCACTCTTAGCTCCATCCGTGTACCAGATGTCTCCATTGAGCGGCAATCCAGCTCGACCCTCCATCCAGTCGGTCTTACTGGTGAGGGTGATCTTATATTTCTTGTCAAACAGGAAGTGGACACCCATACTGTCAGAGGGCATCCATAGGAGTCCCTCCTCAGCTAGCTCTCTTGAGAGTCTATTCAGGTCCCTTACCTTCCTATTCATGTTTCCCAACCTGTGCATTGCCTTTGCGGCTTCCGCTTTCAGGATGACATCAAGAGGTGGTATCCCCGTCAGTATCCCCATCGCCTCGATCGGTGTTGATCTTGGAGCTCCGGTTATACTTCTAAGAATCAATCCTCTTAACTTGTTAAGTCGGTTGGCTTCCGACTTTAAACAGGCTCTCTCCCACCAGACCAGTGCTGCATACGTCAGTCTGGGTTTCAGAATTGTCTCATACATCCATTTCATGGTTTCCGGTTTCAAGCCCCAGCTACTACCAATGGCTCTTCTCAGTTGCCAAAGTGTTGCTGTGATCTTGGAATATATGTGACTTAGATGTTTTCCCCATGACAGTTTCCCGTCCAGGATTACTCCTAAGTATTTCACTTCGCTATTATAGCTTAGTTCTTGGCCACCAAGTTTCAGCGGACATGTTTTGTTCCACTTATATTTCTTGGTGAACACCATCACCTCAGTTTTAGAGGGATTGACCGAGAGTCCCCTCTCCTTACACCAATTCCAAACCTTCTTTAAAGCTCCCTGCATTATATCGAGAATCGGCTCCAGGAAAGGGCCTTTCGTTATTATTACTAAGTCATCGGCATAGCCAATTACTTGGTAATCCTTTAACCTTTCAAGCAGCTCATCTACTACTAGGCACCACAGAAGGGGGGACAATACCCCTCCCTGTGGACAGCCCGAGTCGACCCGGCCCTCAATGGTAGTCTTGCCTTTATTGGCAGTAAGCTGTCTGTTTCCTAACATATGGTCTATCCATTCAGCGATTATTTTGGGGGTGTAGCATCTGCCTAGTGCTCCGCTAATCAATTCCCTGGATGTAAAGTTGAAGGCTCCTTCAATATCAAGGAAGGTGCCGACGTATCCTCCGGAGTCCAGTTGTGACCGTATCGATGACACAACC
Source organism: Rosalia funebris (assembly GCA_037954035.1). Lineage (NCBI taxonomy): Eukaryota > Metazoa > Arthropoda > Insecta > Coleoptera > Cerambycidae > Rosalia > Rosalia funebris. The sequence continues at coordinate 10,838,371 of JAZFAV010000006.1, forward strand.
ATATCCAGACCATAATTCACACCAAACAGTGACACGTTGGGGATGTCCTTGTTTCTCGTGAATTATTCGTGGATTTTCTGAGCCCCAAATGGGGCAATATTGACTGTTAACCAAACCATCATGATGAAAATCGGCCTAGCCACTGAATAGGGTTTTGTCCACATAATCGGAATTCACTTCTTGTTATTCAATGATCCAACTGGTGAACTCTCTTCACTATGTATGGTCTGTTGACAGAAGTTAGTTGGTCTTGCAATTGAGTCAGTTGGATCAAATATTTGCATCGAGATGCAAATTTTTAGTGACAATACGGTGAAGTGTGAAGTGGCTGTTGAAATGTCCAATTCTTGTGCACAATAACGGATCGAGGTCCCTACGCTCTCGGTCACACTATCGCGAACTGCTGTGACGTTTTGTTCTAAATTACCACGATGAGTTCGTGTCGTGTGTTTCACATCAATAACTGAACTTCCGAATTTTTCTATTACCTTTTTCACTATTGATAAATTTTGAATATTATATGTATCGAAAATTGGACGCACTTTACGAATCGTAGCAACCAAACGTTCACCATTTTGATAGAAAAGTTTATCAATAAGGATGGATCGTTGTATCGTATGGCGCTCCACGTTTACTAAAACCTATCTGTCTCCTGTCGACCTGTTACAATTATTAACCTATTATGCTATGACGGCCAAAATGGCGCGCAGTTCAAATCTTGTGCAGCTATTGTAACACATTTTATTTAATGTTTCGTTGTTAATGTTGAAATTATTTTTGCTCGAAAATATTTGTTTTTGAAAATTTTTATCGTTGGCAACTAATACGTTTTTGTTCTATACTTTTATCAGTGATCTTGTTAATATAATATGTTTTATTTAAATTTAATAATTAAAATACATTTTCGTAAAAATTGTGATAGTGTCTTTCTTTAACAATGATATATTTATCCGAATGTTAATGGCGGTCAAAGTGTTTAGTCAGATATATTAGATTTTCATCAAAGCGTTAGGTTAAGTGATATTAAGTTAAGTTAGGTTAACTTAACGTAACCATAAACTAAATCATAGATTGAGAAATACTGAAAGAGGAGGAAATGAGAGACCACGTATATCATTTACACAATTAGATCTTCTAGAAACAAGAAGTTGCCTAGAATTTAAGTAATTAAGATAATTGAAAGAACAATTTTGATGTAAATAATCTAAAACCTTAAAGAAGATTTTTAAGAAACATACAAACATAGACGACTATGCTACAATGCTACGGAACTGTTATAAATAAAAACTGAGAAAAATGGACAAGGGGACAACATGCCATACTGGTGGACTGACGGTGTCCTGGAAGGTGATTTAGAACACTCAATAAAGGTGGCACTTATAAAATATAAAAAATTTAATTTAGTTCCCAAAATCTATAATAGAATACAAATAATAAAATGGTTCTGAGAAGGGGCTGGAACCTTCGATACTGCAACAAAAACAGGAGACCAGTTTTCCATGAACATCGAAGGATTACACGTTTGACCAACTAAGTTCGCATCATTGGAAGATAATTAAAAGAGCTTTAATCAATCTCCTTATTTTAATAAAGTAGTTATTAATTATTAGTTAAAGTCTTCATTTAAATCTTTGTATCTTAATGAATTTTTTAAATAAGTCTATCGGTATATACTGTACTGTTAAGCAAATCTATTTGAATACTAAAAAATCAGAATCGCTTAAGACAATAAATGACAAAATAAATGCACTTCTTCAACTGTAACAAGCAATTCCTTCCTCGTTTCCCGAAATGTACGAACAAACCGTCTGCGGGGGAGAATGGAACATGTGCATGCAACCACGTCGCTTGTAGTCAATAAATTTTTATGTCTGGTTTTGCATAGCCAATAGAAGTATTAAAATTTCAATATCAGATTTAAATCGCGTTATGCTGATATATGTTATTGATATATGTTTCTAAAATTTACATAGTTATAGGTAGAGCATGATATATGGAAGCGAATTTGGGGGAAGTCGCTGTGATACTGCTGGAGGGCGAATGTATTCACAAATCACCTAGATGACGTAATATTTGTACATACAAATATTCGTGCATTGTGACAATTGTAACTCTTACAGTGGATCTTACAGTAAATATACTTTTGCACAACTGAAAAAATTTGATATGTTTACTGAATTTTATGTACCTATATGTTTACAGAATTAATTATGACATTAGAAAATTGTGTTTAAAAGTAACTGATCGGTAAGTGATGTAGTTACCGAAAACGTGATTGATAAGTGATTTAATTACCTATTACGTGCGTAGCTGTATCAGTAAACGCATCGTTAAGTAAATTGATAAGTAAAAATTGCCGATATGTTGACTGAATTAATTCTTATTAATTATTCAATTACTGACTTACCGGTCAGTAATTTGTAAATATAATTTTGTGTTGTCACAATTAATTCAGTAAATAAATATATCGGTAAATACTTTACTTGCCTATCACCTAATTGGTAAATAAACATGTTACGGTTTGATCTATATTAAATCACTTACCGATCAGTGGTTTGCAAATATAATTTTCTGATATCATAATTAATTCAGTAAACTAATTGGTAAGTTTTTTACTTATCGACGTACTTAACGATACATTTAGTGATACAGCTATGAACGTGGTAGGTATGTAAATCACTTACCAATCACTTTAAATTACTGACTTACCGGTCAGTAATTTGTAAATCTAATTTTGTGTTGTCACAATTAATTCAGTAAGTAAATGTATAGGTACGTGATTTATTTACTGATTATGTGCGTAAGTGTATCCGTAAGTATATAGTTAATTATATAGGTAAATAAATCACTTACCGATACATTTACTGAATTAATTTTGATATCAGAAAATTATGTTTGGGAACTACTGACAGGTTAGTGATGGATTACCGATCTTGCGATCGGCAAGTCATTCATTTACTGATCAGTGATCAAATTAATGATCCGTTATTATTAAAAATAATAAATATACCTATGTATAGATGAAATTATAGTTTGAACAATAATTGAAAGTTATTGTGGTGTTCGCAGTAATAGTTTTTAATTAGTGTATGAAGTGAATTAATTTTTCAATGCAATGTGCCTTTCACTACTGGGGGTAATGGTGAGACTTGCAGGAATATATAGAATTAGCTTGTTTATTTTAATGTAAAATTTATTTTTTAAACTGAATTTTGTTCTGTATAGAATTTCTACATTAACCTCAGCAATAAAAACAGCCCATTCCTTTTAGGGTACAAAATATCAACCTCTTTATTTACCAGAGTAGTGGCAGAACTTGTATCGGGTACAAGAAAGTGAACCTGGCAAATTTTATAATCTTCCAGGACAAAATTTGTATTGCATCCCTATCCGTTACTTGACTGCTGACTTTACTATAGCGCATGGACAAAGATAAATGAGATTTAGAATTTTTTATTCGTATTCTCAACTATTTTCTATAAAACTCTCAATAGTTAATTTCTTCAGTTTTCGAATATTAATCGAAAGTGTTCGTGGACGACAATAAATATATGGCAATAAATATTCTTGATATGAAAATTAACTCATCTTGAGTATATTTATTGTCATAAACAAGTCTTGATCGTAAATTTAATATAATTTCAAATTATGTAACTTATTCTTCACACCCCTCCTACTTAAAATATCGTCACTACTTCTACGGTCCGATAAACTGCGCATGAAGTATTTTTAAGAACTTATACAAATTTCCTCTTGAAAAAACTTTCGATTTCTTCCACTCATGTCCAATTGCTTCTCTTAAGAAAAACAAAATGAGTTGCAAACTTTGAACTATCGGCAGAGTTTATGTCTACTACATTCATAATTCGCACGGGGCGCTGTGAAGTTATATAACTCATACAATTGCATAAAAATAATAAATAAAGTAGTACTTTTTGTTTTTTCTCAAAGACGAGGAATTTCCTCGAGAAACAAACTTCGTGCTGTTGCTTGTTATATGAAACTTACATTGCTGTTTCAGCTTTTGTTGTAGATTATTAAGTTAACATGGAATGCAAAACATCATATGAAAATAGATTTTACCAGCAAAGGTGATAAAATATTAATCCAATACATAGAAGTACATTTAT
>JAZFAV010000006.1:10845000-10905000 GCA_037954035.1 Rosalia funebris
ATTGAAAATTTCATAATGGTGTATTTTTAGGATATATTATCGTTCAGAATATTAAAACTATACGGATTTTCCTTAATCTCTATATTTCTTGTAACTATCGTTGTATTTAATCAAACTATATACCTATACTTGCGCCCCATTGATTTATAATCACACTTTCCAAGTAACTTTTATTATAATAATCAACGACAACTGAAGGAAGAACTATGTTCAAAGAGGGTTATGAGAGATGTTCATCAGCAGTAACTTATTTTAACATTTTATAAAAATTCATAGTTTGAAACTTTGGAGCATAGAAACATAGAAATTGACGTCCTTCGATAGATAATTCCTCACAGAGGCACACAATCATACCTATGTTTCTGGAGGGATAACAAACAGCCCCGATTGGGACTGAAAATCAGACGTAGATACCCAATATTGGGTTAACATTATTACCATAATTGCCTCTTTAAAATAATACAACAGGTCATCCACTTGTTGTAGACGACGAGCAAAATGCTGCACTGTATTATTAACACCGGACTTGAATGCTCACAATATTCTTTCAATTATCTCAATCTTATATTAATGTTCTTGTTGCACACACTCATATTTCTGAACAACTTGCATCTTGAATTAATATATAACTCATTAGTTGGATTATGAATAGTTTTCAAACACGAACAGGTCTTGTTGCATAAAATATTATTTTAAGTAAAAACAATGTGAATGTAAATATAAGTATTTAAATTATATATATATATATATATATATATATATATATATATATATATATATATATATATATATATATAGTATTTTTTTATTTAAAACCCAACCATAAGTGGTCTTCAACAAGTTCTAAGTTTGGTACAAAGTTTGTATTTGGCGGTTTGTTTTAAATCTATTTAAAAAGAATCATTGCAATTCTTGAACACATAATAATCCTCTAGTATGTTATTCAATGACGAATTAGTAAAAAACTGCTATATTTTCAGTGTCTTATATTTTATCACTTATAAAATAATAACAATACATTTACAACACTCCCTACTTACAAAAAACTACTTACAAAATAATAACAATTTACAACACTCCCGCATATGTTATTACATCTTATTTATATATTTATAAATAAAACATTTAATTGATGATAAACATAATGTACATGACAGTCTAAAATAAACAAACTGAAAAATAAAAGTAATACTTATAAACCTATATTAAAATGCTGAAAAATTTATGAAAGTATCTCCCTTTTCAATTTACTTCTTACTGTTGTTACCGATATATTGTGATATTAAGCATATAGGTTATTGACGGCAGACGCTGATATATATAAATAAGAGAATTTAAACATTTCATTTCGATGAGATGGTATTGAAATTTTAGTTTCTATTTGTCTTAAATCTCTACTGTGAATGTTAGTTCGCCACATTACGTAAATAGTCAGGTGTATTAGTCTTTATAATATTTAAGGCAAATCCGTATATAAAATAAGTAATAAATAATATAAATATCCTCATAGGTATATTCAATAAATCAAATACATGCAAGTAAGGATAAATATGCAAATGGTGGTATGTATGGTTGCAAAATATCTTACACATTCATTCTGATTTCTTTGTAAACAATTTTTATTCTCCTGTATCAAGCAGGGTCAGCACACAATATCTGCATAATACAAATGAGCTAAGACAGGGATTTATTAATCACAATTTTAGTATTCGTGATTAATAAAATTAAAGTGATTACTTCATCATTAATTTTATTATTTAATGCATTCATGTTTTGAAGTTAATATGGTGCGCCAAAAACAGTATTTTGACTTTATTTATAATTAATATATTTTTTAACGTCCATTCAAAAATAGTTTTTAAATCGTTATTTATAATTTGAGAGAAATCGGAGGCTACTATCGTATTCAGGAGGTTAATACTGTACGTTGTATTTAGTGTAATTTGCATCGATTTTGAGGCTTTCGAATTTTCGGTAAAATTCCCTTGCTATAGTTTTGTTTAATTTTATTATTCCATTGCTATAATCCATCGATTTTCTTCTGCAAAAAAAAAACGTTTTCTCGATAAGAAAACTAAAAATATTCGTATAGACGTAAGAAGGACATCGAATTCAAGAAAAATTCGAAATTATAATTTTGAGTCAGCTGTTCAAACGGAGCTTTTCGGTTTTACGAAAAAAAACAACGGTTTTTCATTAAAATGGAGATTCAGGAGGTCCTATCGAATTCAGGAGGTCCATTTACACTATATTCAGAGTAACTTCTATCAATTTGAAAGTTATCGAATTTTCCATAAAATTGTAGTCCGATTTTCTTCCGCAAAGGAATACCTTTCCTCGAGAAAAAGTCTGGACACCGAGAAATAGACGTATTCAATGGTGCCTTTGAATGTTCCTTAAATCCGGAGATTCTATAGACAAGTATGAAATTCGAAATTGTTACTTTTAATCTGCTGTTCGAACAGACTTTTTTCCTTTCACAAGAAAACCAACGGTTCTTCATTAAAATGGAGATTAATATCATATTCAGGAGATCCATTTACGTTGTCTTTAGTGTAATTTGTTATTAGTTTGAGGCTTTAAAATTTTCAATAAAACGCATTTTCTTATGTCCATCGACTTCATTCAGTGCCATTCGGCAAAAAACGTTTTCTGAGAAAAGAATCTGAGAAAATTCATATGGGGGTAAGAGTTCGGCAGAAGAGTTCGAGGATGTTTTCGGGATTTTCCTTAAATCCCGAGGTCCTCTAGTAAAATAAAACTATAGAGAAGCTGTATGTCATCAACGTACATATGTCCTTTGTATTTAAGGCAATGGTTTAAATATCTACAGAAAAAATATGAACTACAAGTGGCCCTAGTCTAGAACCATATGGAATTCCTATCTTAACCTTCTATTGGACGCAGTATAAATCTCTACATATTCAAACGCAATACATCTGAGAATTCCCATAATCAAATCTTACACAATTTAATATTGTAATAATTTTGGAAAATTTTTATAGGAAAACCAGCTACTGGCAATTTTTTTTCTGTTTTAAGGACAAAACACAAAGATAAATTAGTAATGAACAATATTTTGAATACAGAAGACGAACCACTTATTTTTTCATGTAAAAAATACATAATAAATAATTTTCGTAAAGTTATATATACCTAATAAAAATACTGGACATGAATTATAAAGAAATGTTATAAGTAACTGCCTATTTTATTTTATATTTAGTATAAGCCAATAGTATAACACCCAGATATGTTAATTTGGAATAATAATACCATAATAAGCCAAAATAAGTAAGTGTAGAGATCCCAAAAGATTTTATTAAATTAAATAATAAAATAAATCTAACAAAACATAAAAGTGAAAACAATAACGTAATGAGGCGCAATGTATCTAACAGATCGGGGAGGATAATTCAAGGCCAGGGAATGCACTAGAAAAAAATTGATGACATATCGAGAAGAGTGGCTTGGAGCTAGGATGCTATGATGGAGTTCGAGTTAATATTCGTAATGCACACGAAAGGGCAAAGAAGAAAGTGACTGTAGGATCTCACAAGTCGGTTGCGCCTAACGAAGGGTTAATTGATTTCAGTCTGATATTAGTTGATTTTAGTATCGGTTAGTTTTTGTTACTTTTAGTTAATTGATATATACCCGAAAGAAAGTTTTGAGACCAATAAAGCACGTCTTCATAAATGCCATAATGGAATAATTTGGCTCTCAATCAACTAATATCTAAAGAATCAAATGTATTAGTCACGCCTAGTTCTTAGACCTGATATTGAAGCCCATTGATACAGTTACCTCATAGACTGAAACACGATGACACCAGTCTCATATTACTACTTTAAATAGATGTTTCCTACTTGTCAAAATATATTTACTTTTAATTACTATGTGTTCTCATCAATATACACTAGGAGTCGTTTAGCCCAGATTCATTCACGGATAAAGTATTATCATCCGCTGAACGATTTATTGATTTGCCTCTGTTGTATACAGTACATACATCAATTATCAACATTTCTGCTATTATCAAATGCCAGAGTGATTAATGCCAAACAAAGCACTTAGTTCAATATAAACTTGACGCTCCGATAAGTAATACGATCTGGACGTTCTATAAATATAACGGTTGATATGAATGTGAGGTCCACAAAGCGGGAAAGGGGTTATCCAGATTTCTATCGTAATTAAGAAATTGTTAAATACGATAGAAATACGCCCGAGTAAGTCAGTTGGTTGATTTTATTGTGTTTCTGTTAGTACAGGTTGTATATTAAAAATATATGTATAAAGGCTACACTACACGCTTTATTGCAAAAATTTCGCATTTTTCAAAATAGTAAAGTAGCAAATTTTGATAGAGTATTTTACTGTATGGCATAAAAAAAGTTATATTCCTCTTATTACGTAACAAGTAATACCTTAGTTATATGCTTATACAAGGGGGTACCCAAAAGAAACCGAACTGATGTTGTGGTGGTCGGAGTTCTTGTAGTACCGCGCTCTGCCGCTAACAGCGTATAGAGCTGCCATCATTGATTCAATAAGCCGAGCGTCATTGCTAGCGAAGGTTCCATTCGATTTGTATGAATATTTTAGTGAGTGTTATTTTGCGTGCTCGTCGTTCTTACAATAGCTGATTCTCGTGGACAGCGTGCAGCCGCAAGGTATTGCTTCCTGCTCGGAAAAGCTGGCACAGAAACCCTTGAAATGTTAAAAGCAGCCTACAAGGATTATGCTGTTGGAGAAACTTTAGTGTTTGAGCGGTTTTCTCACTTCAAAATAGGTCAAATGACATTTGAACACAAACGTTGCTCCCATCGTTCTTCCGCTGATCGAACAGATGAAACTGTGGAAAAAATTCACGAAATTATCCTGAAAGATCGACGGCTGACCATTGGCGAAGTTGTGAAAATTTTTGGTCAATAATTGGCGTACAGACAGGACTGTGTGAGCATGTGCGTTATTGTGTTGGAAAAAACGTCGTTCGACTGCCACAAATAAGGCCTCTTCCCACCGCAAGCTGTTGGGCATAAACGTTGAGTTGATCTTTTCAAAACTTCCAGGTAGAAAGCCTGCTTAACTGTCTGATCTCGTGGAAGAAATTATGAATTGACAACTCCTCTCACATCAAAAAAACAAACAAAAAACGACCAACACACAAAACAACTCACTAAAAAATTCGCAAAAGCCAAGCGGAACTTTCCTGAACAACGACGCTTGGCTTACTGACTGGGGAATGGTAGATAAAGAATGATGAATACGCTACTAGCGCTAGAATGCGATACTACAAAGCTCCACCCACCACAACACCAATTCGGTTTCTTTTAGGTACCTCCTCGTATAGTCACAATTCGTCATTTCCCAATATCCTTTGAATTATAGCATATATTACAGTGAATGTTGACCTGCATGCACATATACGAGTAAAATAATAATCTTTTAAACATGATTTGAGAGTTCTAATATATTGCCGAATGTATCTCAATGAATCAGAGGCTCTTTCTTATACCTTGACTTTAACTAGGCTCCACATACATATAGTAACCCATAGGTGCGAAGTTCGGATATTATGTTAGATACTCCAACCCATATACCCGAAAAAGTTATATTTGATTGTGAATGACTATTAATTTTTTGAAACAACATGGCGGAGTGCTATTTTGCTGATACATACTAATGATATATAAGAACGTTCCACATCCAAAATACTTTCGATTTATATTAAAAACATGAGATTTGCAATGTGGTTTAAACACAAATTTTTTGAGAACACTGGAAACATCCTTCGCGACGTAAAAAGGTGTAATTTAGAGTTGTTGTTGATGTTGACTTTCCCACAAAAAAAATATTCTCACAATCGCACAAAATTCAAATCGAAATCAAAATAATCTTTAACCAATCCATGAAGACTCTTTAGTTTGGATGGATGAAACTTTAGTGTTTTACAATTTGCTTAACTGACTAACACGAAGCATCCATGTCACTTGCTTGATATATTATTAGAGATTAATAATCACTGCAGTTATGACCTATATGTCCATATACTCTGCATCTTAGGATTTCCCAGATCTAAGGGCATATTTTACGATGCCTATCATTAAAGATTGGCAGTAAAGCGTATCTCAAAGGCGCAAAAAAGTTGAACTAAGATCATTATTATTGTACAGCGATAGTTCAAAGAAAATATGGTACATATTTAATACAATACTGAATATTAATGAATACACCGATAAACAGGAAAACGTCTTGACTTTTGACTTACATGGAGACCACTGCCGAGAATAAAAGTTTATAACTACGTATTTTTCTGAGCTTTCTGCTGTATTACTTCGACACCTATCATATAACAGTGCTTACGTAATAAAAAAAGAATTTTCATCGTTTACTGTCACCAAAAAGTACGATAGTACGAGTAAGTTAACGAAATATGGACTACATTTTAGTAGAGTAGGAGATAACTCTTAATGTGTACCCTTTAGAAAGAACACGTATTCCAAACAGCTGTATACAAAATTTTTCGTATACATATCTTTCGGTTCTTTTTTAATGCAGTACTGAGTTCACGTGTGTTATGGTTGTTTATTGTTTGTTTAACACCATCTAATACCATAAATTGTCTTTGTAACGATAATGCATATATTTCCAGTTCTGTTAATTCAATAATAATTATTGAGATGGAATAGTTACTATTAATATAACGGACACCATGCTGCGCAGTGAATTCTGCACTATTTGTATGGCATTGCTTTTGTTAGGATGAAACCTAAAGACAATACATTTTAGTTCCTCAAAATTCTAATGCATAATAAGCTACAGCTTCTAACCAAGTATTCCATTGCTTGATAATCAGTTCAGGAGGTAAATATGTGCCCGGCTGAGTGCGGTGAGTTCCCTAAGTGCGTCTCTTGGGGCACAAAACTTACAAACATTTTTTCACATTCGCTGTTACCGCTAAGGGAAAATTGTTTCTTATTTTTTGTGTTATTTGGTTAAGTTCATGAATTACCCATGTAAAGTGTATCATATTTGAAAAATTTTCAGTTAAAAAATCTCCTGCTTTAGCGTTACAATACTTTCTGAGAATTATCTTGATCTGGCCGTACACAATAAAAGCACTCTGTCATAAAATCTGCAATTATTATCTGGTTGGTTCTGTCTAATATATCAGAAGCTACTAATTGGCCGCCACTACCATTGTTAGGTTTTAATGCAATAACTAAAAAAAATGTCGCTTTAGTGACAATGTCCGGTTTTCAAATTTCATATGGCTTTAATTTAGAAAAAAAAAAAAACATTTCAACTTTTCAATATATTGATATGCATTTCCAAACGAATCGAGATATAGAACTTACGTCGCTGGAATCGAATGCAATCATTAAGTTCTCGCAACACGTCCCCAATACATAAAATACAATGACAATATTGAAGTGCAGTTTGCTGGGTTTGAAACTTTGCCAGTTTCCCGAACATGTCGAACGTATTACTTTGAAACATTAAAAGCTATTAGTTAGTTCGATAACTCTAATTAACACTTAATGCAATAATTCTAACTTATTAGAAGTTCGGGACCGAATCGATAATTGGACTGTCCCTGTCCTTTGAAGGTGGCATCGTGCCCATTAAAACGGTTTCTGATGCTGAAAGTTATTGTACGATACGTGATTTTATAATTAATTAGGCGCTGTGATCGATTTGCGTCTAATTTCTTTATAATATTTCGATTAAATTCATGTTAATAAATTTTATTATTGTAATTTTCAATACTGCCAACTGACTAGTGGCGTACGGTCCATAGTTGTAAGGAAATAAATGCCTCCAAGAAAGCCCTTAAAAACATTGGTCCAGAAATATTTATATTAGAAATTTGTATATCTCTTTGTGTGTATTTTTAAAATATTGAGACTAATTATATATTTTATTAAACATTTATAACTTAGAATATTCACTTTGTTTTATTAACTTTGCTCCCGGAGTTACGCTACTGAAATATACATTTTTCGCGTTACGAGATTGTTTGATATAATATTGAATGGAACCGTCGATCAAGCTCTGTTTGTCAGTTCTTTATAAATGGAATATTATAAATGATTTGTTAGGTAGTTTTCAGTGTCTTTTCCACCAATTATGTGCGGGCTATATAACCCACAAGTTTTGGTTAATCACTTATCTTGTATCGATGTAGTATAATTTATAGAAACGGTAATTTATCAGTCATTATCAAAACTTTAGAAAATGACCCTTAATTATTAGACCTCGAGCTTTCTTGTTAATGATTGTTCAGGGGCCTTAATAGAACCACTCTTCATTCTGTTTAATGTGATACTCTCTACCCACACATTCTCTGACGTTCGGAATGTAGGAAAGATTTGCAATATATTAAAAAGTGGCAATTTATTTGATATAAATATTATTGGGGACATTTTTTATTATTGTTCATCAACATAACTCATAAAAACTAGAGAAGTTTCTTATAACTCATATCTCGTCTATATTTCATTTAATAAAATAAAAAATAAGTTGAATCGTAGATAGCGGAGTGGAAAAATAAATACTTATATTGAATATGACAATGGTATACCCACTATTGAGTCAGAAAACGACATGCTAAACTAGTCACAAACTTTCGTTCAATAACCTTAAACTTTCCAGAATTTTATTTTGGAAAGCGATATGAAAATTATTGCTGTCTAAAACTCTTTTAGTTGACGGTTATCCTAGCAAATATACACAAATACGAAAATATAATATTGTCAGGCTAAATCACATAACGTTTTATGGTTCATTAATTTAAAACATATTTCCAATTTGAAATTTAATTGACTGAAATTAGTGAAAGTCTACTGGTAAATGCGGTTATAGTGGTAGCTATTGTGGTTACCAATGTGGTTAATAGCAAAAGTGAACAACAAATTTGCTGGCTTTTGTGTAATTCATAGGTTACTAATTGCACACGTGTCTTGTTTTGAAGAAATGTTCAAATAATGGAGCAAATATATTTAAAAATTCGAACAATTATTCCTATAGGGGATATCAGTATAAATTTTCTGTATTGCAATGCCCTAAATGCACAAAAATGTACCGCCAAACTCCTACATTTTATTTAATATGAAGTATATTTATTTTCTGTTAAAATATTTTTGTATCATGTTTATTACAAAATAGGTATTTATTTATGATAGACCCTCTATGTTACTTTTATTTACTTGCGATGCGAGCGATGGTGCATTTTTGCAAGTTCTGCAAACAAATCGTATTCAAACAAACAGTTTTAAAACCTTACAATGGACTTTTCCGCACGTAGAACATCTCTATCTCGAAATTGAGCTGCCGAGAAAAAATAAAGCAACACATAAATGCAGAATATGTGTTTTATACGACAGTTTTACTTTTTTCAAATAATCCACCATCGTGCTCTCTCATGACACATGGACAGGGTCGGGTGTGCCCTATCCACCTCGAAATGAATAGATGTCGTCTGGTAGACGTCTCTAATCAGAATCAGTCGAAACCCGATTGAACCGACACGGTTTAATTGAGTGATCGTGCTAACAAACATTTCTCAAATAGTGACCCATGAACATGGTAGAGTGTGTTATATCTATTTCAAAATCAATAAGTGTCATCTGGGGGATCAATCAAAACCCGATCGATTCGACATGACCTAGTTGAGTTATCGTGTTAACAAAAAAAAATTCTCAAATAGTCCACCGTCGTGCTTTCTCATAACCCATGGACAGGGTGGGGTGTATTCTATCCACCTCAAAATTAATAGGTATCGTCCAGGAGACGTTCAAGATCATAATCAGTCAAAACCTGATCGATCCGACACGATTTAGTTAAGTTATCATATTAACAAAACAAATTTCTCAAATAGTCCACCCTCACGCTTTCTCATGACCCATGGACAGGGTGGGGTGTGTCCTATTCACCACAAAGTCAATAAGTGTCATCTGGGAGATGTCCCCGATCAGAATCTGTCAAAACCCGATCGATCCGACACGATGTAGTTGAGTTATCGTGCTATCAAGAATAAATTCCGACGACAACGAAGACACACACACAGCAAAGAATTTTTAAAAATAATTTATTTTTGTTTTTAGGCCGAAAAACGAAAAATAAACCAAAAAAAAAAATTTGTTTTTTCACTTTTTCTTTACACGATTACATTACTTTTCCGCTTATAGTGCTGTGCGGAAAAGTAAAAGGTGTCAAGTTGTCATAAATTAGATCAGTTCTAAATCGAAATTAGGAATAATCAGTAATGGAGTGCTTGAAGATAGTATACTGGGACCAATATTGTTTTTATGTATACTTTTGAATTGTCCAACTGCACAAAACTATGTTAAGCACACCTATATGTAGATGATAGTCAGTTATATCTAGCCTCTTCTATGTCGAATAGAAGAGACTAGATATACACTAGAGGCTACACGTAGTCGAATCTATCTATATCATATTTTTTATTTACACGCACTAATGAATTGGAGTACTGGCAATGGCTTAAAGGTTAATCCCAATAAAACTAAATCCTTAAGCTTTGGAAATGATTGTCGAATAAATATCATTTGCACATAAAAGTTGGTAGTAAACACAGAATTTTAAAATCACTGTCACTAGTTATTTTAAAATCACTGTCACTAAAAATATTCATTGGAAAAAACAAAACTGAAATTAGTAAAATCCCTTATATACCTTTATACTAATTATTCCACCTCAATTTATTATTTTTTAACAAATTGTAATTAACAAAACTTGCAATAAATACAAAACTCATGTATGCGGTTTATTTATTGTACCCAATGCCGGAATAACGTGACTCTATATCTGAGTAGAATACGGGAACTTGCTGATATCAGAGCAAAATATCTTTACTATTTATTTCTTGTCACACTTATGTTCTATAAAGAACCAGATTATATTCTTGATATATTTAAAGGAAGGTAGATCAAATCTCCATAAAGCTAATATAAAAACTAGCTCCTTTTGTATACCATAGTATTATACCAGTAAATCTAAAGATTCATTTATATAGCTCGTACATTACTCAACAAAACACTCCTGGACAAAATTAAAGCATCAGCAAAACTTTTCATTATTTCCTATAATTTTTTAAAGTTTTCAATCTTTAAATATTTTATGTAGGTGGCTTAGGATATCCTCTCTTATTACTAACAAATAATTGCAACTATTCGATAGATGTAAGGAACATTTTGTAATTATTTGTTAACTAACACTGTTTATTAATTAACAGTGTTAGATTTGCAATAATTTAATTGTTTGCTAATTGACACTGTTTATTATTAATTTGTCAATTAGCACTGTTAATTACATTAACACTGTTTAAAGTGTTTTGTAAAAGGCAATAAATTCAGTTACGCTGATGATTTTTTTTTATTTATTGTCATCAAGTGAATTAAACATTTTGTCCAGTACACTTAGAGTAGAAGAAATGAATCGCTCAGGCAATTTAAGAGAAGATGAAGCAGCGAATGCAGTAACTCCGGTTAATGTGGGACGTAGCCCGTGATATGTGGCTAATTTGTTATGAGTTAGATAATCAACAATTAGCCGAACAGTTAAACGTTTCAATAAACTTAGAAGTTACTGTAAAAACTTAGGTCAAGGTTGTAAGAAGTCTATAGATGCAGAATATGAGCGATATCTTACGCAAGTAGTTTTAAGAAATAGGCATTATATTAGTTTACAGCTAAGTAGAGCTCCAACAGCGGCGCAGAATGTAGCAATATATGGACAAACCGTCAAGAGAACGCTTAATGAAGGAGGATTGGATAGCAGAAGACCAGCTGTTGCACTATTGTTCACCAGATAACAGAAGGGGACGAGAAGGAAGAGTTCAATTGCGAGTGGGAGACTAAAACTCGAACTCGGTCCGAAATACCAAGAATCACTGCCGGTTCCTCAAGGAACAGACACTACGGCAGCCACTCTTCGATTACAGCCATAATTGCAGGTTCAAGTACTCGCCGGCATAGGGACAGAAACGCCATCGCCGCCTCCTTGGTGTCAGCACGTAGAAGTATTCGGTCTCCGAAATTAGCGTTGCCTTCGACGAGTTCAACGAGCTCGTTAGCTAGAGCTACTGCGACTGCGTTTTGCGAGAGCACATAAATTGGCCTATTGATGACTGGAAGCGAGTTCTATTTTCAGAATATTTCTGAATATTCCAACTATGGACTGGCCACCAATAATCCCAGATATGAACCCCATTGAGCATCTATGTGATGCACTAGAACTATAAGTTAGGCGCCACATTCCTACCCCTATTATCCTCGATGACACGGAACTCGAAAAAATCGTTCTTGTTGAGTGGAAGAATATTCCTCAGGAAACCATTCACCACTTGATTAATTATAAGCTCAAATGACTAGAAGCAGTGATAACAGCTATAAGAGAATCAACACGCTACTGAATTTAAATTTGTATGGTTTAACTTCATCGCAAATTTTTCTATTTAAGCTTTTCATTAACACAGTTTTCATTGCATTTGATATTATTGTTCCTTTCTGTTATTTATTCATGTTTTATCCCCGATATTACCATTCTAATTTGTTAAATAGTAGTTGAAATCATTTAATTATAATATAACGTAGGTACTGTGATTTAAATCTTCGAAGAAACAAAATTAACAATGTAAAGTTTCACTGATGCCGTTTCACTGATGAGGTAATAAACCCTCATCAGTGAAACGGCATTTTAATTTATACGTCCACTCTGTTTCAAAAAATATCAAGAATATGTTTATAGGCAATAGTCCCGAAGATTTATTAATTAATATTAATTTAAAATTTTTCGAAATATGAAAAACACCGTTTTTCATATTTCTTTTCCACGGGTGGAGTGATATAACAACTTTACCAAACTCCTGCTATTTATGTAACATGTTTTCTAACGTTTGTAATACCACGTTTGTTATATAATACGTACTATTATTATATATCACTCCACAGCTCAAGCCTCTTTTACTTATTTTTATTTATATGAGTGATTATATGATAGGTTTGATATTTCTTATAAGTTATAAGGTTTTTGCTGGATTTACTGTTAACAGTTATCTCAGCGAACCGCTAACTATATCTTACCGTGTTACAAAAAAATTATATCATTAACAGAACGATGTACGATCAATAACTCTCTGTCCCTTGCAGATGCTCAAGCCACGATATCGGGTCCTCCAGAAGTGTACGTCAAGAAGGGCAGCACAATATCCCTGACGTGTACGGTTAATATTCACTCCACACCTCCGTCATCCGTGCTCTGGTATCACGGCCATTCCGTTGTGGATTTCGACTCGCCGAGGGGTGGCATCAGCTTGGAAACAGAGAAGACGGAGGCCGGCACCACGAGCAAGCTGCTGGTAACCAAGGCGCTGCTCTCCGACACTGGAAATTACACTTGTATGCCGTCCAATGCCAGCCCGGCTTCTACTGTCGTACACGTTCTAAATGGTAAGAACACGGATTTATATCTTTACGAAGTTTTTTATTATCTATATTCCTTCTTCTGACTTTATTACCTCGTCATATGTTGGAAACAGCTCGGAACAGTACAGGGTGGTCCAAATCGATACGATTTAGAGTTTCTCGAAAATGAAAGGGTGCAGAAAAATGGATGCACGGCAATTTTTGAGAAATAGACAGCTTCTTATCTTTTTCCACTTCAGATATGTACTATTCATTTCATCGCTATTTGCAAATAAAAGACTCTCTTATCTTGCCAATAAACGGAGTAGTCTACCTGAGCCTAGCCATAAAAACAAGCCACGGTATGGTTTGAGATTTTTTATTTGGCAAACAGCGATTAAATAAACTATAGATTATATCAGAGGTTACTTGTATGATACTATAGGTGGTCTATAGTAGGTACAATATGTATTTATCTATGGATATATTTATCTTTTAATAAGATAATGAGAGTAATAAATATAAGGACATGTCTCCGGACATAATTCTTCCAGATTCTTGATTTAGTGTTATTTAGAAAACGTTATGATAGAAATACAATATTTGAATATCTTATCGGATACATTTTACTGTACATATACCCGTGAGAAAGTAAAAGACTCAAGCATATAATTAATGTCATTTATTATACCCCATGCAAGGAAGATTCCTTAACATATATTACCTAATAGAACAAGCTACTAGTAGATAAATAGCGCTATTGCTCTTGAACTTTGGTTTGTATAAAAATTCTTTACGCGTGCGTCACAGGTAACAATCGTACGAAGCAATCAACTGACGTTTTTGAACAGTGTCGTTTTTGAACAGAACATATTTTAGGATAACAGTTAGTACGACACAAATCCGTCAACCTATGACAGAGTAATAATGTAGCCTCTAACCTTTTCAACGAACTCTATCCCCTCCGCGAACCAATTACCCAGTCAGTGGTATGTAAAACTTTAAAGAGATTTAGGGAAGCAGGTAGTGTAAATGATACTCCAAAACTTAGACCTTAGAAAATTACAACAGATATTGAGAAAGCTTAGATCTGTTGCTGGAAAGTCCCTATATTTCAACACACTAATTGTTATTAAGTTACAGTAAAAGAAGTTATGTACATGCTATACTAAACAAAACATGTACATCCATACAATGCTGTCTTGTTGCAAAAACTGAACGATGGTGATAACCGATTATGAGTTAATTTTGCGAATATATGATGGAGCGTATTAATAATACGAGTAGACTTCCCTTACAGTATTGTTTTTTTTTCTGATGAGGACATATTTTATTTAAATGTTATAAGGAACAGACACAAATATCGTTATTGGTTCACCGAGAATCCTCATTGGATGAAAGAGAAACATACACACTGACCCCAAAAAATAAATGTGTGGACCGGTATTAAAAACAACCACACTGTCGGTCCATTTCTTATTAATGGTAACTTGATTGGAGGCAGGCATTTGAAACTGCTACAAAATGAAGTAGTTGCTACAAAATGAAGTAGATCCTGAACTTGTAGAAGTGCCAATTCGGTACATCTTATTTCAGTAATATGGAGCGTTTGCCCCATTACCAGAATGATATATGTCGATATTTAAATCTATTCTATTGACAGTGTTGGATTTGCAGCAGAAGAGGGGTCATAGAATGACCATTTCTGGACCTTGCATCTTGTGATTGATTCTTATGAAGGCACTTAAAATCCAAGGTGTATAGAAATCGTCCACAAAATCTTTCCGAATTAGAACAGCGCTCAAGAGACGAAGTTGCCTTAATTTTTCCAGAAAGGATTATAAACGTACTTGGTAGTTTTTACGACAGGCTGAGCCATTGCCTCCCTGTGAATGACGACCACTATGAGTGCTTTAAATTAGCGGTTTCCAATGTTAACTAACGTTAGTGTACTATTATATAATATTTTGTTTTCTTTCTCAGCAGAGAAGTTACTTATTACACAGACAAGATTTTATTTGCTGATAAGACACATTTTAAAAATTGTGTATGACTTATGTCACGTTGACAATTTGACATTACATGAAAAAGAGTCAATAATTTCACTAGACACTGCCCTGTCTTCGGCGACGGTCTTAAATTCAAATATTTGCATTTTTACTGAAATGTTACATTTCTTTAAACATTTTGTAATGCAACAAGATACACATTTTATACATCCATACGCAAAAAATTGAAAAATTGAAGAACGAATTGATTCCAAATAAAAACACAAAATAGTGTTGTGGCATTTAAACAAATTTCGTTGCCATGGAAATGAAATTACTGGCTCCGAAATACCCTGAATGTTTCCGAAAGGAACAAACAACTTAACTAGGAAACTCATGTCTAAACATTTTTTTCTATAGGATGTTTTTAAAAAGTTGTAAACATAATTCCATACATATTAGGTACCCTACATTAATGAACAGTATTCCTAGAACAGTATAGGTAGATTTGATGCGGGGATACAATAGGGATGCTTACTCTATCTCCTGATCTAACGCCTTTAGATTTTTTTAGGGGGCTACTTAAAATTTAAGGTATACACCACGTAACAAGCTAGCATTTAGAAGTTTAGAGGGAGAAGATGACTGAAGAATGTAGGTTAATTTCCGCAGAAACATTTGACAATTTATAGAAAAGTTTTATAACAGGATATTGTATTGTCAGCAAGCGAAAGTGCACGATTTGAGCATTTATTTTAACATGACTTTTGACTTCCATCGGTTTGTTATTTATGAATTCA
Organism: Rosalia funebris; assembly: GCA_037954035.1. Taxonomy (NCBI): domain Eukaryota; kingdom Metazoa; phylum Arthropoda; class Insecta; order Coleoptera; family Cerambycidae; genus Rosalia; species Rosalia funebris. Next base: position 10,861,222 of record JAZFAV010000006.1, read on the forward strand.
AAAAACCAGATTGAGTGCCTTACTAAGAATGATTAAACTTGCTGATATCCCACAATGAGAATCATCAAAGTAAGGGATGGCTGGAGACTCTCGGCTGCCGCACTTCCAAAGCTCTAATGGTGCTGGAAATAGGAAGATGGGCAGACGAGTTGAATGCATTCAGAAAGGCCAAGACCAGGATTGCTGTAGAACTGATAACGAGACACGGCAACCTGCAATAGCCGAGACACAGGATGGGCAAAGAGGAGTCCTCCCTTTGCACCAGGTGTTACTTAGGGGAGGAAGAGATATCGAAGGACTTCCTATGCGTGTGTCCTTCCAGATCACCTTATAGGATGACATGGCTGGGCGAACCGGAATTATTACCAGACGAAATCAGGGATCATCAGTGACAGCATATCATCGGCTAGAGCTTAGCGGCGGGGTATCCTGCCGCACCCTGAGGAATATAGCGGGATAGAGTACAAAAGCCAAGGCTATGTGCTCGTATCCTGAAAGGCCGGCTAGATTAATAATAATAATAATAGTAGTATCTGTAATTAAAATTAGTGAATTGTTTTACGTTAAACTCGAATTAATTTTTATTGAAAATAAAATAAAATGTGAATATAAATTTACAAGAATTATTAGATACAATACAGTTTTTTCACATATACATCCATTTCATCAAGTACATTCAGCATAACAATAGATATTCAGAAAAGCAAAAACAAAAAGAACGTCACACGATATTCATAAAGTAAATACATTCGCACAAATTATCAAATGTGCAGGTACTAAATATTCCCTACTGACGAAATTAAATTACATGAAAATCTGTTAGATAGAAGCAGGATAAATCCCATATTTAAACAAGGCGCTATATACCTTCTAATCGCTTGTTTAATTCAGAATTATATTCAATTCCACAGCAATATTTACCGAAGCGACGAGGGTATAATTGTGTGAAATCCTTTAAACCGAAATATTTACGAAGTAAACGAAGTACACAAACCCCAATTAATCAGTAAAGTTATCTGTTGATGTAAACGATGCCGTATCTAATATGTTGTACAAGATTCGAAATTATTACCATGGATAATAGGTATTTACGGCTGGTGTTTTCATTCGAAGTGTATCTAACTAATTATAACAGTGGTTTAAACCCTGATTTTCAGAGATTTCATTGCGATACAGTCGGCTTTCCTCTAAGACTGATACTAGCCTAGGATGAACATTGCAGATGCTGTATTTGTATTCCTTAAGGGCACAAAGAGGATATTACGCATTAAACTCGAAAGTCACCATGATTGCAAACATATTAAATTCACTACAAAATCGATTTTTGTTAGATGTGGTTGTTATACACCTGAATGATGATATAAGTATATATATATATATATATATATATATATATATATATATATATATATATATATATATACTTATTGTAGCACTCTTATTGTAACACCCTCTAATTGACAGAGCAGACAAATTTTTTTCATCCCGTAGGTGACATTTTGTCGTTTAGCAGACAGATGGCGTTTGTCCATTTCTACTTGTATGTTTATCCCGTCTGTCTGATATTATTAAAGCACTAGGCATAGTACGCTATACTCGGGCGGTGCACTGGTTGCGGCGCCCATTATGAGACACCTCCACCGGGGAGCTGACGCTGGCGAAGCGATGCAGCAAAGCAAAACTACCAACGACAAAAATAAAGTTGAGAAGATGTCCCTACCAGCGGGACTAAAGGCATTAGGATCAAAGGAGGCCGAGAGGAGCGAACCGCTGCCAGTAACGCGGGTCTCGTTTGCGGGCGGCACTTGCCTCTCGTGTAGAGATCCACAAAAGCGGAAGCAAAGCTCGGCCCACCTTCGTACGACAGTCCCGGTCTACATGATGGGCGACCGCTACAATTGCACTGATGATTCCTAAGAAGGATGAAATCGCGATATGCAGTTCGGGGACAGCCTGGTATAACTGAGAATTAACGAGATGGCAATAACTATTTGAAATAGGGTTTACATAGGTTCATCCAATTAGCCTTTATTAACTCATGAGATTATCCTATCAACGTGAATTCAATAAGAACGACAAAAGGTTCCACAACAATTTATTTATAAAACATAGGGCGGCCTTAATTAAATAAAGTACACAGAAATGGTTTCAATGGATCCGCTTGAAAAGATTCTAATTTTAGGCATAAGATAAAGCTGAAGCTGAGTGCCCGGCTGGCTAATGGCAGAGACGTTTATGGGGAGTCGACAGTAAAATGCAGATCCTGGATGAATAAATGAAAATGAATAGAGACAGTTCCGTATGGAAATGGGTGAGAAATTTGGGGAAAAGACAAAGGGTGCAATTATAATCTTAAGACGTACATAATAGAGTTTATTTATAGTGACTGAAGAGAAAAATGAGGAGCGAATGGACGCTCTGGGATGACTGGGTACGCCAGGACGTCTAGTTTTTGGATACTTCTTAGGGAATAGCAAGATTTATGTTGGATGGTGTTACATATCGTGTAATATGTCACCCTGCATTTATTTTTATGGAGCAGGGAGGGTTTTGTTACGCGTTAGGTTTTTATATTTACACAAAGTATCCAATAAAATATTGTATGAATGTCGTTTGGGGATATAAAAGTTGGTCAGTAATCTCCGCATTACCGTAAATCTTTTTAATCTCTAAAAGGTAAAGTGCCACTATATTATTCTTATAACGTAAGTTATGTTATTAAGAAAAAATGAAGATAAAAGTGTCTGATTTTAACAATGCTTTAACTTCAGACCATAAAAACTATTTGATTGTTATTGTCTTAACAAATGCTGACAAAATGGAAGATAACTTAAACCTTTCCATAAACAAAGTGACAGAAGTAATCTATAAATTTTATATGAGAGTCTAAACCATGGTTGCAGGTATACAATATTAATCTCAGAAACATTGATCAAACGTATACAATTCCACAACACAGACTTACACAATTTGAGTCGTGCTTTTCATACTTGGGACCTAAAATTTTAAAATCCGTATCATGATATTTATACCATGAGTACATCACAATATAATTTTCAACTTGAATTTAAGTCTGCTGTGTTAAATAAACAAAGAGAATATGTTCTTGTCAACTTTTAATATCCATTCCAGATGTTCAGATATAGTTAAGTTTAGAGTTAAGTGTACAACATGGGCTGGAAACATCCCTTCTCCCGTTGAAAAATATTTGCAGTAAACATTCATTATTATTATTAAATAAAGCATATGTTGCTGGCTAATCTTGCAATCATTTTAGGCTAAAATTCATTATACTGGCCTACTTAAATCTGTATTGGTATATATTTCAATAAATATATCAATAAAGACATTATTATTATTTTTTGAACTAACGGTTATATTGTGTACTTTATTATTGAAACTAAATTATTAAAATACAAAAACTGCTGACACATTTCACTGAAGTCTGAGGGAAGAAAGACATGAATATAAAATTTTAATTTCGCTGAAAATATAAAGGCTTACCGAATACAACAAATGAAGCACATAGGTATGTAAATGTGTGCTTTAAAATGGTACTTTAAATCTTCTACATGATTAACTATATCTACTTGCATTGCAAAGTTTTTCGCATATATCATTACATCATCGCAAACTTATGCAATGGACGAAATGTCTGGTAATTTGTGTTTGCATTATAATACAAGATTAAAGCGCTGTCAGGTTAGAAATGACGCCACATGGTTTTAGTAAATAGTAATAGCAATTGCAGATATGCAAGTGAAAACTCTAAAATGTATAAACACATGATTGGTGAGCTGTCACTTGTTTTATTTAGAAAACTTGTATTTGTCATTGTAGGTGGAGGCCAATTGAAATTATGTATTTATTCACGTTTGCTTTAGTTTATCCTACTCCAGTGGCGGCTCATGATGAAATGAAACGGGTGTTCTGCACAGGGCCGATCCTAGGGTATTGGCCGCCTGCGTGCAAATTTCAAACGTATCCAAACTACTGGCGCCGTAGGGGTTGCAAAAAAATTGCGCCACAGGCGAAAAATTTGAAAATTTTCACGGTCACGCGTTTTCCTGATACTTCAGAATTTTTATGTAAAATCCGTTTATAGAAAAATATAGACTTTCACAAGAAAAATGTTTGGAACTCAATACCTTTTTGAAGAATATTCATGTTTGCCGTCATATTCTTTGGTTAAGAGAAAAGGTTTGTAAGGTGAATTTTCTACTAGAGGGTCTATAACACTTAAAATATTTTCCGAAAGAGTTTCAGCGTCACATTTTCTAGGTTTCAGGTATGTCCAAAAACGTTCAATCGGTTCACCATCGAGAATATATCTTAAAACTACCACTAACTGAGTTTTTGCAGATCCATCAGTTGTTTCGTCTGCCATAACTGCCAAAAATGAAGGTTTGTTAATTTCTTTAATTATTTCTTCATGACATACTTTTAATATAGAGTCTAAAAGATCATTTTGTATTTCTTTAGAGGTTCCTTTAAATACTGAAGCATTTTGTAGATGCTCGCTTAAAGTTGCATCAAGCTCAGCAGAAAAATTTATCAAACCACGAAATATCCCCGGGTTTTGAGAGGTTTCAGCTTCGTCATGTCCTCGCAGCGCCAGTTCAAAGGCCCCACAAAACTTTATGCAGTTTATAATTTTTGACAAAACGTATCTCTTTTTTGTCACATTATCATTATGCTTTTGCACATTTATCCAATAAGCTGAATCTAGCTGCGCTTTAATATTAGTTGTTCCTAACAAAGCTAATTCCATCGTATTATGTAGATGGCTTTTTTATTTTTTCAGTTAAGTGCACCAAATCTGTCACCCCTACCTCCGTCCATGCTTTATCTGTTCGAAGTACTTGGGAGAATAAATAATTAAAGATACAATTTGAAGACAATACGAGTTTATTGATACCCTGTATAACAACTAAATTACGTACAATGAAATTAAGATGTGTATTCTAACGTATAATCTTTCAGACTGACTTGCTAAATAATCAATTTTTATTTCAACGACATTTGAACAGTTAAACATTCGATATTGAGTTACCCGAACTCATAAATGCTGACCTAATGTTTATGTTTAATTTCAGGCACCGCATGAAGACTATTTTTAAACCTAAAATAATTATTGTTGAATGTAATATTCCAACATTATCACCATCAAAAAATAAACAAGGAAAACAAAATAACGCATTTTTTTGTTGCACCCACAAATCCAATTGTTCGTCGAATAAATGTCTCTATTAAATTGACGTTTATATGCTTTTCCGCGGCTCAAACCTGCAAGTCTCAATAATAATATCGGGCAATGGCCTACCATTGTTTTTTAAATCAATTTTTTCTTCATAAGAGTATTTAAAAAATCGCTTCACATGAACTAAGTTATAAGCTAAATCCATTGTCACTATCACAGTATATAAATATTAATAATTAGTACAATAAATCACTACACAAATTCACAAAACAGTATTTAAAATCTCAAATTAACACGAAATAGGTACGATTTACGCCCGCCCGAGGAGTAGGAAGGAGTAAACATTCACTGATGTTGCCTTAGCAGGAAAAAATACAGCTCACTGACCGTGTAAATTCGCGCATTTACGAGCGCCAAGTGTGGATTGTCGCGGGAGTTGAGGGAGAGGATGGGTGTGCCGAGCCGTGCTGAGAACTACCTCGTGTGGCCCAGTTCAATGTACCGCGACGCGCTCGCGTAGAGACCCAGATAATTCATCTGGTCTACTACTCAATAGAGGACGGCGGGCAGAATGCGATTTTAACGCAATAATTTGGTTAGCTGCACCAACTAATAAAATTATGTTATTAATAAATTTTAGTAATTATTATGTCGCGGAAATATACAAATATCTAATTTTTTTGGCAGTTCTGCAGCTCTGCAGCACCTATACACCAGCTTCCCCTGTCCTACTCCATATTAAAACTACATTTCCGTGAAGACTTTTCTTAATTCCATTATATATTTCCCTTAAAAATAGATAGCAAATTCAAATGTGACGTTTTGTGATGATTTTCTCTCATAATTATAGTAACTCTAACCAAACATTTTAATGAATACTATTCTACTTACACAATATAGACATCAATATTGTTTGTGAAGAGATCGATTTATGCAGAGAGATTTAGATTGATCGAAGATGACGTCGAACAGAGAATATACTAAAGTTATTGAAGCTGATTTATATTCAACTTATATTTTTTTATTTTACAATAAATTTCATTATATGTTAACGTATAGCCAAAAATAATGCTAGATGTAACGTGCCTCAAATATAAGATACAAAATCAACAACATTTTATATGTTGTTGATGTTGGTGATGTTGATTTTCATTTTATTGAATTTAAGTCTATTTATCCTACATCACGTTCCCACTTTTAATAATTATTTTTGAAAAAAATAAACAATCGTCAAGAGTCTCAGTAGCGTAATATATCTTAACACCACTGTAATAAGCTAAAAACGACTCTTTTCTCAATCTTTTTTTAATGGAAAGGTATTGATAATAATATTTAAGGAAATTTAGTAGGCATATATTTAAGTATAATACAAAAAATTAATATTCAAAAATGGCGACACTGAAGCAACTCTCACGATACATGTCAAATTCAAGGCGCTCTGCAGCACACAGTGTAACTGATGTAAAAAACTTTTTTTTCAGATTCACTTTTTGTTTCAATGTTTGTAGCTAGCAAAACACGTAGGGGATTTTGAAAATATTGATTTTTGTGTAACTAGCGTGTACTTACCTAAATAAAAAAATGTTAAAATATCGACAAAAAAAGGGTACTCTCCTGTTAATGAATAATGTCTAATTAACTTCCGTACATATTTCACTTCAAAATGTTATTCTAAAGACACTGTTAAAGATTCGCATGAAAATAATGGAAATTGTTGGAGTTACGCTGCGTGCCGTTTTGAAAAATTATATTTCAAGAAAAACGTCTTTAAAGTTTTGAAAAGTGTTGTAGATATGGAAAAACTGAGAATCCGAAATTTTAAATATTATTGTCATTAATCTGTTATCCCAGAATCATAAGGGTACCCTTTTATATTTGAATGTTCTTCCTCATTTTCTTTCCTCGAACATTTTAGGTAGAGCGTGTCTCCTTCGCTGCATCTATCAAATTCATCTCAGTGTGATTGATCTACTTAGCATCGGCTTCTTGATAAAAATTGTATGATTGGACGCCAATATCCATTCATAATTCGAAGATTATTGGTCAGAGCAGTATTAAAAGTGCACAAAGCATTATCAGTCGCTATATTAAAATTTTTTTTCGCTTGAATAATATTTTGGAGCCAATTTCCATACTGTAGCATTGAAACTTCCATTGCTATTTGGCGTGTAGCCTCCCAAGCAACCGTTTAGCAACTCGTCTCTGGCTCAGGTCCTCACAAATCGATTTGATGGCTTCAATAACTTCCTCAGGAAGCGACGGTTTACAATGGAAGGTGTCCAAGGAATTCGCTGCTTGCGCCATCTTCTAATCACACCAAGACTGAGCACTTTTCGTTTTGAGGGCTTTCATTGGTTGGTAACTTATGAAATAAGGTCAACACTAGACACAAAAACCGTTATTTCAAGCGAGGAAATTGTCTTATTTGTACATATACTGACGTTATACCAATGTACTTTTGTTTCTAAATACTTTTGACTAAACATACACGTCTTTTAACGAAACTTGTTGTGTATTACAGAAGTTAGAAATCATAAGGTAAAAAATTAGACTGTACCTAAACTGTACCTTCTCAGCAGGTATTTCTTTAATCCAGGTGTCGTTTCGGAGCAATTGACGCAGGAAAAAGCGTAAAATTTCACGGAATGACATATTTTCAGGAAAAAAAAAATTTCTGTCAAATATTCTAAACGAATAAAAGATTTTTTCATCATCATGAGGTTATCAGTCCTAAGACTGGTTGGACGCTTACCTCCAGCTTCTCCTATCTTGTGCTAACCTACGCATTTCGCTAATTGTGCTACAACCTACATCAATTACTATTTGTGAGCACTAATGCTTCATCGTTTCTAACCCTATCAGTCCATGGTATTTTCATCATTCTAATACCACATCTCAAAAGCTTCTAACTTATTCCTACTTGCTACCTCTACCCTCCAGGTTTCGCAACCGTATAGTGCTGTGCTCCATACATATGTTTTCAAAAATCTCTTCCTTGTTTCTAAGTTTATTACCCCCGAGCATAAAAGTGCTTTCTTTTTGTTAAAAGCTACTCGACCCTGCGCTATTCTTTGTTTTATGTCTTTATCGCTTCTTCCATCCCAATTTATTTTACTTCCTAAATAAGTGAAGTCTTTAACTTCCTCCAATCAATCTTTCATTATTAATTTGTACTTTCGTTTTTGCTCTGCTCTCGCGCCCTCTGCACACTAACCCTTTAGTTTTGTTTTTATTCACCCTCATTCCGTATTCCTCTGTCGACACTGCCTCCATTTCGTTCAATGCTGATTCTAATTCCTCCTTACTAGATGCTAATACTGCTATATCATCCGCGAATCTCAGCATGTTTAGTTTCTGTCCCTGTACTTTAATCTCGAAATTCACTCTATCTTTTACCACATTAATCGCCTCTTCGATGAACAGATTAAGAATTAGTGGTGATAACGTACATCCTTGTTTTACTCCTTTCCTAATACCTACTTCCCTTTTTCCCCTTCTACTTCTATAACAGCAGTTTGCTCTTTGTATAGATTGTGTACTACTCTCCTATCTCTATACTTCATTCCTGCGCTCTTTAGTATTTCGAACATTTTTTCCGATCTTACGTTATCAAAAAGACTTTTTAGCTAATAAAAATGCTAATAAAATTAAGCTAATAAAAATGTTGCAAAAAAAATTGTAGTGGTGTTATCCCTTTAACACAAGTAGAAGTCGTTCTTCGGACTTCCATATTCAGATTGCTACAATTAAGTAAATGTATACCTATATTTACTCATAAGTAAAGAGTATTACTGTTAGTATTCAAAGTAATGTTGTATTTCAATGTGTTTCTAAAAAACAACGTTGATATGCTTCAGAGGATTTCAGAAAGTCATTTAATAACGAAATTATTCACAAGTTTCCCACAATATTCACGTTGTGCGAAATTTCATCCACGCTGTATATAAACTCCAACATGGTAAACTTTTAATAAACCTGTTGTGTCGATGAGACAATTGTCAAAATACTAGAAACATATCGTGGAAAAAACTCACATTAAAAGGATAAAATCATGGCATTAGGAACTCACTGTATCCATATATACAGAAAATATATTCGATACCGATCCTTAGCTCTGCACGATTTCTCTCCATTTATTCTGAAAGTGTAATTTAGAAGATTAAATTTGTTTCACTGCCTCTCTATGCTATTCACTTCAATGGATTAAAGTTTAACACGGGTGGGGGCGTAAGTTAGGCAACACCAATGGCCATATTTATTAAATATAAAGGTCGACTAACGATTCCGACATTTATTGTACAGGCTATTGTATAATAAACGTTATTACAACTATTTACAGTGCACCCCCATTTTGAAAATCCGACCAGTGTTTCATACTCAAGTAGAATTATCAATTTATGTTCTCCGGTTCTCCAAATAAAGTACGGGTATTAGAGTGGGGAAAGCTTGTAATAAATACGCCTTTTATTACCTGCTAGCTTTGCAAGGTTTGAAAGTCAATAATCGTTTTATTGCAGTTACTAGAATTTCTTTCTCTTGTTAGATTATATTTTAATTTAGTTGTCGATAAAATACATTACAGTCTTAAATACGTTTTACAATATTAATTAATTTATGAGATTAGTTATTGCCTATAACATTTATAGAAAAGTCAATAAAGAAATATACCAGCCAGCATTTGGATGGTTGATAAATTAACTTTTCTGCAGTATCTAGGACCTTGTACATCAATGGATTAGAAACTACACAAATATTTGTGGGGATTGTGTAGAAGTTTTGTAACTGCTAGATTTGTATATATAAAAATGTATGTACTATGTACTTATTAATTTTATTTAACATTCTTGGATTATACTTAAAACAGTGTTTTAGCAATGTTTTTGTCATTTTTTGTACCGACGCTTATCTATTGAGTTATAAGGCTCAGTTTGAGGTTGAGGTGAGGTTTTTGGCTTCAGACATAGGGTGCCCTTTCGCCACAATAAATTTTTAGTATTAAAAAGAAGTTGAGGAGGAGTTGCCCTGAAGGAGGGCAGCAGCTCTTTCAGTAGCCATAGTGGCAGAACCCGTGGGGGTTGGTATGGTGCTATGACACACACGACTGCGATGGGGAAGGCAAGAGGAAACCACCACATTATAATCCTCAGAACAACTAACAAAAGGCTTATCCCAAATAATGATGGCGTCTCCTGGGACAAAAAACACCGGAGGTGAAATAGTCCTCCGTTCGGATCTCCGGGTGAGGACTGTTCCGGGAAACGTGATCGAGTGCAATAGTAGGGTTAATAAGAAGTGTAGCATTTCACGAGTCGGAGCGTGGAATGTCAGAAGCATGAGACAGGCAGGGAAGCTACAGAATCTGAAGATAGAAATGGATAGGTTAGGACTAGATGTAGTAGATATAAGTGAGATGCGCTGGCCGGAAATAGGAGATTTTTGGAGCGGTGACTATAGGATAATACACACAGGATCGGTAAATGGAAACACGGGAGTAGGAATCGTTATGCGGAAGAACGCAGAACGATGTGTAGATAGCTACCTATAATACAGCGAGAGAGTAATGATGGTCAGGTTATATTCGAAGCGAGTGAAAACAGTAATAGTGCAAGCCTATATGCCTACTTCTAACCATAGTGAGGAAGAGTTAGCAGCCGTTTATTTGGACATAGAGTAGGTAATCGGATTTGTGAAGGGTCATGAAAATTTAATAATAGTGGGAGATTTTAACGCAGTCGTAGGTGAGGGGAAAGAAGGAGAATTTGTAGGTCCTTATGGATATCCTTATGAAAGAAACATAAATGAGAGAGGTAGCAGACTGATAAAATTATGTGAGAAGCCCAAGATGGTAGTCGCGAACACATTGTTCAAGAACCACGTTAGGAGGCGGTAAACCTGGAAAATGCCAGGAGGGATAGACAGGTATCAGATAGACTACATTCTGGTTAGGAAGAGATTTAGAAATCAAGTAAAAGACTGTAAGAGTTATCCAGGAGCAGATGTAGACAGCGACCACAACTTGGTAGTCATGAAAGCTAGATTAAAGTTCAAAAATCTGAAAACCCGGAAGGATAAGAAACGTATAAATGTAGACATATTGAGGGATCAGAATATGAAAGATAAGTTCCAGGAGAAAACAGATCAATTAATAAATAAAGCGAGTAATGACGAAATCAAGAACGCAGAAACTGAGTGGGGGGGTATCAAGAATAGTCTAGATTCCGCGGCTACGGACGTTTTAGGACACGAGAAAAAGGAAGCTAGGAAGCCCTGGATAACGGACGAAATCTTAAACTTAATACAAAAGAGACGAGGCTACAAAAACGTACGAGACGAGGAAGGACTGAAAACTAATAAGGCAATAAAGTGGGAAATTATTATAAATTGTAGAAAAGCGAAAGAATAATGAATAGAGGATAAATGCAAAGAAGTAGAAGATAAGCTCCAAATAGGTAAGACCAATGAGGCTTACAAAATAATTAAGAGGAACTTCAGGGATATAGGAACAATAAGTAGAAACGTTAATAGTCAATCGTGGGACATATTGATCGGAAGAGAGAAGAAAGCGGATAGATGGAAGCAGTACTTAGGAAATTTATACGAGGGTCAGGAATTAGGAGAGATATTAGAGGAAGAGTCTAGCATAGATAGGGAAGATGGAAAACCTATATTGAGAGAGGAATTTGAAATAGCACTAAGGGGGCTAAAGAACAATAAAGCGCCGGGTGTAGATAAAATGCAGGCGGAAATTTTGAAATGTGCGTTACAGAAAATAGTAAATAGGATGCTTGAACTGGTAAAACATATATACGAAACGGGAAAGATGCCGGAGGATTATAAGATGAACATTATCGTTACTATACCGAAAAATAGAGGAGCCGACATATGCGAGAACTTTAGAACGATTAGCCTAACTTAGCCCACGCGTCAAAAATCTTAACCAGAATAGTGCAGAAGAGGATGGAAAATAGTGCGGAGGAAATACTATGAGAAGACCAATTCGGGTTTAGGCGAAATAGGGAAACTCGCGAAGCTATTCTGGCGCTATGAGTAATGTTAGAGAAAACAATAGAAAAATGAAAGAACGCTTATATAGGATTTGTAGATTTAGAAAAAGATTTTGATAATGTAAGTTGGGAAAAAATGTTCGAGATACTAAAGAGCGCGGGAATGAAGTATAGAGATAGGAGAGTAGTAAACAATTTATACAAAAAGCAAACTGCTGTTATAGAAGTAGAATGGGAAAGAACGGAAGTAGGTATTAGGAATGGAGTAAGACAAGGATGTACGCTATCGCCACTAATTTTTAATCTCTACATCGAAGAGGCCATTAATGTGGTAAAAGATAGAGTGGATTTCGGAATTAAAGTACAGGGACAGAAACTAAAAATTCTGAGATTCGCGGATGATATAGCAGTATTAGCATCTAGTAAGGAGGAATTAGAATCAGCGTTGAATGAAATGGAGGCAGTGTTGACAGAGGAATACGGAATGAGGGTGAATAAAAACAAAACTAAAGTGCTAGGTGTGTAGAGGGCGCGAGAGCAGAGCAAAAACGAGAGTACAAATTAATAATGAAAAATTGTAGGAAGTTAAAGACTTCACTTCTTTAGGAAGTAAAATAAATTGCGATGGAAGAAGCGATAAAGATATAAAACAAAGAACAGCGCAGGGTCGAGTAGCTTTTAACAAAAAGAAAGCACTTTTATGCTCGGGGGTAATAAACTTAGAAAAAAGGAAAAGATTTTTGAAAACGTATGTTTGGAGCACGGCACTATACGGTTGCGAAACCTGGACGGTAGGGGAAGCAAGTAGGAAGAAATTAGAAGCTTTTGATATGTGGTGTTACCGAAGAATTATGAAAATACCGTGGACTGATATGGTTAGAAATGAAGAAGTATTAGAGAAAGTCAGCGAGAAAAGAAGTATGTGTAAAAACACATAAAGAAGAGAGGAGATAGAATGGTAGGCAACTTGCTGAGACATGGGGAAAAGTCCGCGATATTTTGGAGGCAGAAATAGAAGCAAAGAAATGCAGAGGTAGACCTAGATTAGACTACTGCTCGCAAATAATAAGGGATGTAGGTTGTAGCACAATTAGCGAAAGGCGTAGGTTAGCACAAGATAGGAGAAGCTGGAAGTTAACGTCCAACCAATCTTAGGACTGATGACCCCATGATGATGAAAGAAGTTAGTTTTTATGTTATAACTTAAGTTAAAATTCAACAGTGGCTTACATAATTTTTTCTCAGTTTTTCTTAGTAAATTGCAATACTCATTTATCAGTGATAAACAAGGAGGCATGTTTTCATGCCCGGGGGTCGGTCAGGGCGACTTGCTACTTTTAAACAAACAATATAGGGCTCGGAATGGAGGAATACATAACATGAGGGAAAAACAATAGGTTTTATTATATATTATATACAATCTTCATGCATACAAGCATATAATTTTATAAATTTATAATTGTTTCTTTTAGAAATTGTATTATTGTAAATTGTAATTTGCGTACAATTTTTACTAAGTAGTGAAGTCAGATTTGTGGTCAACTGTACTTGTTCTTTAATTAATGTGGTTATCAATTTTCTGACATAAAACTCAGTTTAAAGTGCACATTATTGTGAAACGCTTTAATAGCTCTGAAACAAAAAAAGATAGAAAGTTGCAGTTTGCATCATTTCTGTCTGTCCTATGAATTGACATCAGAATCTGTATCCTAGATATATCTGTATCCATTGTTGTTTTCGAGAAAGCCCAAAACTATGTCAAATTTAGACCACCCCATATACATTTATTCTATTGAAAATGCATATTGCAGAATACTCCTGGTAACTAATATATAGGGAAAATATATTGTAGATATTTATTTTACCATGCGATTATTTAAAGTGGAGATGGAATGGGGATTTTAACGTAACGGCCGTTACGCAAACGGGACCCATTCTCGATAATTTGCTTAGCGTTAAAGATATTGAACGAATTTATTAGTAAAGTTGATCAGCTTAATTGAATCTAAGTTGAGCCTCAACACCAAATATCATTATCAAATTCGCCTTTTTACTTTTGTCAATATTTTGTCGGAGTCTACATACAGTTACAATTTTTAATTTTAGTTTTCAATTTTATACGATGCCATGGAAATTGAAGAAAATTATTAAACCAAAGTGTCTAATTGACAAAAAATACATTCTAAGATATAAGAAAAAGAATTAACACTTAGTAACTGAAATAAGTAAAGAAAGCCAACAGTTCAAAGTAACAGTCACTTTTTGAGATAATGAATCATTACTAATAAATAAATTTTCAATTAATTGTTGGACGTAGCCTCTCTCAACTAATCCTCCATCAATTTGAATACATTTATCAAATATTTTACGGTTATGATTTGCTACTCTTCTCAACTCTGGAGTGCTGATATCGCGACACGCTCATCTTATTTTAGCGCAAAGTTCTTCTCGATTTCTGGGTCTTGTTTCATAAACTCTATTCTTCACTGTTTCCCAGAAATAAAAACCTAATGGTGTAATATCGGGGAACCTAGAAGGCCAGTGTTCAAAAAGACTACTATTTCCTATCCAGCGCATTGAAAAATGTTTATTCAACCACTGACGACCAATGCTGGAATTATTGACTGACATAGCATCTAGCTGGAAAAGCATCTCCTCTGGCACATTAAGAGGAATATTTTCAGTTGCATCCCATCATTGCGTAGTGGAAAAGTTAACTAAATGCCTCAGTATTTAACGAGTTATTAAATAAAAACGGACCAATTATTCTGTCTGCTAAAATTCCACACAATACGTTAACTTTCTCTGAATACTGGGGTCTTTACAATTAATAACCGAATGAGGATTTTCTATAGCCCAATATTTATAATGTTGAGCAAATGCTGCCGTATTAGTGGTAAATATAGCGTCATTGGTAAACAAAATTTGATGTAGAAAATTCCGGTCGTTTAAAAATTTCCCTAGGCCCAATAGTATTAATCTGTTCCTTTATTTTCAATATTTTCGTTCAAACTATGCCGAAATTTTGGTTTGCATTGCTTGATTTTATGATGACTGAAACATCTTCTAATTTTCTCCTTTTCGATATTTAGTCGAGACGCTAAATCTCGTAGACTCGCTCTTGGAATCGCTTGATTTGCTACTAAGATCACCTTATCTTCAGGATGAGGATATATTTGATGAGGCTGATCATTCTGAGATCTTTTAATAACAAGACAGTTTCATTGAATATATCATTTATGCCGGCTGTAGTTCTATGACTAAAAGCGACTCGTAAAGGATGTCTTCGATTAAATTCTGCGGCTACTTCTCTACTACTACTAGCCTCATCACCAAATGACTTTATTATTCGGTTTTTCCCTTAAATTCAGACGCATTTTAAGATTGTATACTAGAAGTTTCCAAAATGTAACTCTAAGTTTTGCAAGATTGACATTTCATAGGTTTCATCATAGGTTTTGTTTTTCTGGAATCCCATTCAATTGAAAACAAAAATTGTAACCGTGTGTGAACCGTGGAAAAATATTGAAAGAACTAAAAATGCGAATTCAGTAATGAAATTTGGCTTTGGGGCTCAAACTTATATTCTGAAAAACTTCTTTTTCTAATAATTTTTTTCCGATATAGATACCTATTTAACGAAAGAGAAAATTTCGGGAATGTGTCTCATTTGGGGCTGCTTTGTGTCAGTTTGTTACTTAAATTTAAGTTAGTTGCCTCAAAAGGTACGTCTTATGTACATACTACAATTGTGTCAAGGCTGAAATCTGAATTTCAAAAAATAACATTTCCGTTGTCGAAATTGTTAATAATTATAACTAAGTGAGCAATTTAAACTGAATTTTCCGGGTCGATATAAAATAACGAAATGTAATATAATAATATAACCTCCTAAAGTGAGATGATAAAAAACGCATTAATATAATGTTGGGTAAGTCACGTCTTACCCAGACCTATTAAAACTTCCCTCAGACCCTTCTCTCCCTATAAAATTGACGACGGGCTGTTATTATCGACATCTTTACATCGAATCTCTCAATCTTGCGACGTAATAAATTTATTAACGGATTAATAAATTGCCGTAATTTGTTCCAGGGGAGCACCCAGCGGCGATGCAGACGAGCCAGGCGGAGGTCCCGCGCCAGATGGCGCTGTCGGCATTATTTTCCCTGTTGGCGGTGGCCGCAGCCAGATGATTACATCTCCAATAAATATCCATCATCTTCGTGCTCATCCATCTGTAGCGGAAATGTTAAGTTCAGTGTAAATACTAAATTACTCAGACGCCCAGTCGGTGACGGAACACTGGATTATCATTTAATTTTTGGTGCTAAACAGTTTTATCGTGTTTACATAGGTTGTGAGTGTGGAGACACGAGGCGAGAACGTCCAAAGGGGAACTACTCTAATGTAAATAGCGGTTTGTTTTATATTTTTAGGAGGCACTCTAGGAAAACTTATAGGGTTAAATTAATTAATTGTAATTATTAATACATGTTGATTATATGTAGATATATTATTATAATAATGAGATATCATTTACTGCGTTATTACAGACCCTACGTTTTTATACTCTCTGGATTTATACATATTTTCACCTGGGAAATATAATCATGACAAGAAATCTATTTAACCTTCCGTCGGGTACAGTGTGAACCTGAACGCAGTCGGGCGCACTGCATCCGAGAGATTCCATAATCAAATTTTACACAATTGATATTTTAATGAGGTGGAGAAGTAACTAGACGCTTATTTTAATTAACACAATACAATAATAAATATTTCACACTACTTTTTAATCACAATAATTAAATCTACATAAAAGAACTCACTTAATGTTGTAAAACAATAAATTTGGGAGATTTTGATAGGAGAACTATTGACAAGTTTTTTTCTGTTTTATGGACAAAACACAAACATAAATTAGTATTAAAGAATATTTTGAATACAGATAAGAAACCACCAATTTTTTTCATATAAAAGTCATGAAGTTATATATTTAAAATTATTTTCGACGTGAATTATACAAACAAATGTTATAAGTTACTGCCTATTTAAGTGTAAAGAATTATAAAACCTCTTCATCATTTTAGCATGTTTCGAACAAAAATAAACGTCAAATTGTTGGTAACAATATTTAGTATAAACTAATAATTTAACACCCAAATGTGTTAATGTTTAATAATAATACCATAAAAAGCCACAATAAGTAAGTGTAGAAATCCCAAAAATATTATTAATTTGAATAATAAAAGAAATCTAATAAAAATAAAGACGTAATCAGGCGCAATGCATCTAACAGATCCGGCTAGACCATATAAGGCCAGAGAATCGAAGAACTAAAAAAATCGATACGATATCGAGAAGAGTAGTTTGGTGCTAGGAAGCTATGAGGGAGTTCGACTTAATATTCATAATACACACGAGAGGTCAAAGAAAAAAGTCATTGCCGGATCTCACAGATCGGATGCGCCCGACGACGGGTTAAGTTATTTAGATAACTTATTACGTCCCGAACAATATTGCTATATTGAGTTTGTGCATGTTCAAAATAATACTTAATTTAAGGATATATACTGTATCTAATATGAGGAAGGCCAGTAAGGGGGTTTCGTTAATAATAAGGGATACAAGTGTGGTTAAATGTGAAAATATTTCACAAAAGGACTGATAAACTAATCCTCCATCAAATTGAATACATCTCTCAAATATTTACGGTTATGATTTGCTACTCTTCTCATTTATGGAGGGCTGATATCGCGATAGGCTCAACTTATTTTAGCGCAAATTTCTTCTCGATTTCTGGGTCTTGTTTTTTAAACTTTATTCTTCACTGTATCCTAGAAATAAAAACCTAATGATGTAATATCGGGGAACCTAGAAGGCCAGAGTTCAAAAAGGCTATTTCTTCCTATCCAGCGCGAGTTAATATTCGTAATACATACGAAAGGGCAAAGAAAAAGTCACTGCCGGATCTCACAGATCGGCTGCGCCCGACGACGGGTTAAGTGATTTAGATAACATTACGTCTCGAGCACTGTTGCTACATATATTAAGTTTGTGCATGATCAAAATAATAATTAAGTTAGGGATATACACTGTATCAAAGATGAGGAGGGCCAGTATGGGAATTTCGTTAATAATAAGGGATACAAGTTTGGTTAAATGTGAAATTATTTCACAAAAGGACTGATAAAGTGACAATTATAAATCCGTTTACAAATTCTGGGCACGATTTTTAATTTTTACCATAATGTTACATTTTGGATTGATGCTAACAACATTTTCTTTGGCCCAACTTATAATGATCTTAATTAAGAAAAAAAAATTATTTCGTATTGTAAAGAACAACATCTGAAAATTATCGAACGTCCAACTAATCGAAAAGTTATCAGTCAATCGGTTTATATGAACAAATATGCAGCAGATTGATTTCATTATCGTTAATACTATAATTTTTTGCAATGAACTAAAAAATAACTTATATTGAAGTATATGTTTCATATTGAACCCTTAGATACCCAAATTAACCTCCCACATCGTTTTTGTTTTTTGTTGATGATAGATAGGTATAACATATACGATTTTCTATACAGCGTGCATTAAATAGACTCTTGTTGAATTAGTCACTTCTGTATACAAATATTTACACTAAGATTATATGAATATACTATAAGTAACACCTTCACCTTTCACATTTTCTATCTTATGCAGCATCCTGAGATATGCCATACGCAAATTTTAGGCATAAATTTACAACCCCTCAGAGGTATTTATAGTAATAAACTTTAGTAATACCGAAGGTACAAATATGTGTCGAGGGGGTGATTTTCGGCACATTTGATAAGAGGGTACGCTTACGTAGTGAAGTGGTAGAGAGAATTATTAATATTATACAAATAGTATTTTGAAATATGTTTGCCATAAAATTTATTTGACGTTCTTTCAGCGAGGATTTATAGTTAATAAAATTCGAATCCGAATCGAAACATAAGTTTTAAATAAAAGTTGAAAATTCTTCATAATTATGGCGAATATTATCATAATATGCAAAACTAGGGGACGCGACTTCGGCCAAGCCCTCGTATTATGGGGCCCTGAAATTAATTCCAATATGAAACAATTCCATTAAGGGAAGAGATATCTGGAATTATCATGGACACAGTTTTTAGTTAGTTGGTACGATAGCGGGAAAACTTGCGAATTCGGGGGCCCTGGAATCAATTACTGTAAGAAATAGTACCCAGACCCAAAGAATATCGTGACACACACACACACACTCACACGATAACAGCCACTTAGTAAATGACGAGATGAATCTGGGCCACCTAAATGGGTGTCGCCCAACTTGCCCGAAAACGAATACCCCTGCGCCTCAACAATCAACGCGCCCGTAAGCGGACAGAGACACCTCCGGAGCATGCCTCTAGAGGCTTTGCATCAAAAAACAAGACGTACCAACACAAATGATTTAGTACATTGACCTAGAGAATATCGTGACACACACACACACACACACACACACACACACACACACACACACACACACACATACACACACACACACACACACACACACAGACACACACACACACACACACACACACACACACACACACACACACACACACACACACACACATACACACACACACACACACACACACATGAAAACAGTCGCTTAGTAAATGGGAGGTTCATAATATTAAATCTATACTTGATAAGTAAAGCGTAACATTATTAATTCCTCACTGTAGGCAGCTGTAGTTTTTTTAAATATAAATGTCACATATGTCACTGCACGACCTAATTTTTTGTACAATCACAGTTATTAGGTTTTACAGCTTTTGTTTGTTCCTTAACTTTATTGTTAGTTAAAACGACGTCATTTTTTTATTGGCCGTCATATTATATAATTTTTGTTTTAATTACATATTATAAAGCAGGAAGCACTGCAGCTATCGCCACATTCAAATCGGCTATATAGTATATTTGCATTTGATATTTTACAAATTATCCTTAAACAAACATGGATGATAATATGAAAAGTATCAAAAATATACTGTTACTAAGTGTAATTAAAACACAATATTGTTTCAAATATTTATAGAGTATATTTATTTAGATCATAATTCTGCAGTTTGTTTACTTTGTACCTCCTAAATAAAATAATGTAATCGACAACTGGTATTACCTTTATAACATTTCCACTAAAACTTAATTTGTATTATGAAATATACACTATACACAAAGCATAGTATTTTTGACTACTGCAACTACATTAAGGAGTTACTTCAGGTAGATATATCTCTAATGAAGTCGCCTTGAATTTTATACTCTTTATAAAATACATCATTACATATTGTTATTCATTTATGCGCGCATTGATTGTTATACTGTGAATGATATTTAGCATCGGTTTGTACAAAGAATTAGCTATACAATTCATCTATTTTTTCACTAATGTCCTCAAAACATCACGATCACCGGTGACTTGATGGTAACAACGTAAGTGAAAGTGTTATAAGTGCAAAATTAATTAGTTATCCACTGTACTAACGCGAGCAGGTTATTAGAAACTGTACCCATTATGCGAGAGAATGTATTTAGGAGTCTTATTTGTTCGATAGCGATTGGAAGAACTTTCAAATAGAGCTACTGTGTCACAGCGATATTGTTCGATGATTAAACGTTTGAGTATAAATGAAGCAGAAGCGTAATGTGAGAAAAAAATCTAGGGATGTGATAAAAATTTGATAAGGGGAAGAGGTATAGTCGAATGTATGGTAAACCATATGAAAATGGTAAAAATAAAAAAAAGACACTAACCTAAAATGATTATGCCGAGGAATATATCCTAATTTTTAAAATGAAGACCATTTTTCGGTTTTGTTTGTCCAGCGAAAACATCTGTCACTGTTTCTTCAAATGTTGGAGACGATCTCATATCTTCTAACAAGGCACTTTTAATATTTACTAATGATAAAGCTGACAGTCTTTCTTGCTTTTGAGAATTTCGCAGATAAGCCTTTATTCTCTTTAATCATGAAAATGATCTTTCTATGGAACTACTTGTGGCAGGAATAGTCAAAATTGAACGACACAATTTTGATGACTCCGGAAAAATAGAAGATAATTGAAGGAACGTAATATATTGGGATTTTCATATCGGGATCACTATAGATCACTGAAAGTTCACTTTTTTAACGATTTGCGTCCAAGAATGTTCCATATGTATCTACTAAAGAAAAAAAAGTTCGCCAGGAAAACGTTTCACGAATGAAGTAAATTGTGTGGACTCTAGATGTAAGAATTTCAGTTTAGATATTTCACTAAACAGTTCACTAATGTTCAAAGTAATAACGTCCAAAATTTCATAAAACAATCGTGCTTAGGTGCTTTTCTTATCTTCTTCAGGACTTAAATCCAAACGCATTCTTTTATTTGGTGGTTGATTTTCTGACACAAATCTGTCCATACGGTCCCAAATGTCACTAAACTCGTTTCTCATTTTTTGAATATGTGATTTGAATTCGGCGATCTTTTTATTGCAGTAACTAATATCTGATATTTTTGTCTGTAGACAAATAAACTATCGGAATATGGGAATATCGCAGAGAACACTGCTAAGAAAAAATTAAAATCAAAGTCGCGCAATAAAGGTATAAGGCCTCTAGCACAAATAACGGTTTCTCGATCCCATTTCGCATTTTCATTTTCCACGATTACAAATCTTCCTTATGTTATGGCGACAGTCGCCAAGATGCGTTCACATAATCGCATAACTTCCGGAAATAACGACAACACCTACTCGAGGTTCCACTGTTAACTGTGTAAAATCACTGACCTTTTCGCACATCTAACGCGGAGCTTGGATGTAACGTTGGCCATCGTATTTCAGCACTGCAGCAAGTAACGCGGGAGTCCTATAATTTTGGGCGTCTTCACGGCCGATTTGAAATAAAAAAATTGATGGTGGCGTTTAAAGTAAATAATGTATGTTTGCGGTCAGTTTAAAATAATTAAAAAATTGTAATAATTGAATAAATCTATTGAACTTTTAAATAACAATAATTTGCCAACTTTTTAAGGGATGCAACGCATCACTCGCATCGGTGTACTACACGCCCCTGAAATGAAGGTATGAGCTTTTACATTTAGTATGAATGTCTTATTGTTTTTTTAATTTCTAAATATAAATAAAATCCTTACTTGGCAGATACTCGTTTGTTATAGTCTCTTATAGTCTGTTATATTTACAATGAATGAATCTCTCTCAAAATGTAATTAAAATTGTGCACAGTGTACTTGTATAAGATATCACATAAAATAAGGAATGCCTCTTTCATAATAAAATCTGAAAAAGAAAATCAAAGAAAAGGGCACAGTTGACTTAATTACTTTAAATATATATGTCCTTTTCAGTCTGTACTATATTTATGCTCGACATCCTGCAAAATTTTCAAATAAAATACTTAAATTAACAATAGACAAGATCTTAGTATTTCATTTATATACTTTATATCGGAAATAGCATTTCTATTTACCTTCAAATTAACTCCATATTGATACTAGCATATTTTAATATATTTATATATTTATTTGAATTGCAATATTGTAGTAGGTATTTTAATTTCTAAATTTATATTTTGAAATTAAATTTACTTCTACTATTTATAATTTCTTGCATACATAATTTTGGTAATTAGGTTGATATTTATAATGTGTATGTGTCAAATTTATTTCAATTATAAACACACTACTTATTCGCATGTATTGTTTTTAAAGTAATATTTTTTTAGTGAACCAATTTTTCTAATCTAATCATGTTAGCAGTGCAGGCAATCAAAGTTATGAAAACCATATAAGACTGAGGTATTGTGTTTAATATCGATCTATGTTAAAATTTCGGATATTAAAAAAACAAGAACCTCCTGTTTTGTAACGCCCCTGATTTTACGGATACGAGATAGAACTTAACGCTACTCTTCCATCTAATCCCCGTATATTCACATATTTACACCCAACCGTCTGGTATGGGAATCAAACCTACGTCTGAATTATTCTTGGCCGGCAATTTAAGCCAGACTTCATTTGTAAAGTCTTATAAGTAATCACTATAAAACACTACAAACTTAAGACAGATTTTCAAATGGAAAAAGGGATCAGTTTGAATATGGACAACAAACCAATATTTACATATTTATAGCTCAAAAATTGATTACAGATATAATTCACTACTTTCCATATTAGTTTTGTTACTGTTTAATATACACATTGCAGACTATTGATATAATCAACGTTTTGCCACTAGTTTCTTCTGCAATTTTCTGTAGTCCACAAAATAGAGAAAAATTGATTTCCTTAGGAGAAATTGCAAAAAGTAATATCAGAATTTTATTTTAGTTCAAAATTTTATTACAAAATTTTATCATATTACTAAATTATAAATTTAAATGTTTTGTTTCATCCTATTTTCGAATTTTATTTACATTCTATTTGCATGTCTCAAAATTCATACTCTTATAAAACATTATAATATCAGACTGTATGCAGAGAAAAAAATAACTCAAGTTCAGGGTTGTGGTAATATAAACAAAATAAAAAATAATGACACACTGAAACTTATTATTCTTCCCTCTATTTTATAAATTTTAAAAGTCTATTGTAGAATAATAAATCAAACAGTGAAAATTACAATCTGAGAAATACGAAATATTTAAGTAATCTGTTATTTTCTTTAATTAGTTTTCAAATGTTACTTAAGGCTTTATATTAAAAAATTGACATTACCAATAGTTACCGATTTCAAATATTATATCAAAATTTTTAAAATGTCTCGTAACATTCGATAAAACTTACCTACAACTTTTGAAAATTACTTGAGATTATTTACGTCCATTAGACATATCTGACATATATATGATACTACAAATTTATGGATTTATAAAACTTTCGTGTTGGAAAATCGAAGAGTAAATTGACAGAAAACTTAGAACATGTCTTTTTATGTATCTTGAGAACTGCAAATGGTGTCAACCGTAGAATATTATATCAAATATTAAAATATAAACTTTTTATATCTATCGAAGTAATTCATGATATTTTCGAACAATGTCTCAAATACAGCCTGGATCAATCTTTTTCTTCTTCCACAACCCATATCCATCCACTCCTGGACGAAGGTCTCTCCCAAGTCTCTCCATTCCTCCCTGATTTGTGCACATTGTATCCATTTCCTTCCTACTATTGCCCTTATATCATCCACCGATTATCCCTGGGGGTCGCCCTATACTCCTACTCGTTTCTTTTGGGCACCGTTCTATGACTTTGTTAACCATCTGGTGTCGTCTTGTCTAGCTACATATCCTGTCCATCGCCATTTTATTGTTACTATTTTTTCTACGATGTCTTTTATTTGGGTCCATTTCCTGATTTCCCTATTTCTAATTTCGTCTCGTAAGGAAATTCCTATCATGGCTGTTTCCATTGCTCTTTACGAATATTGCGAATATTGCTCCTGGAGCAATATTCGATATTAATTCTAAATATGATGTCACAATTAATTGAAAATCATGTTGCATGAAAATAAAATTAGTTATGCTTTACTAGACAAATATCTTTACTAGACTTGTTTTCTCAGATTTTGGAAATTGTAAATGCGATTGGCAGGAAACGTTTGTTGTCTCTTTCTACTGTCTTTGACACTTCAAAAGATATCAACTGCATAACGATAAATTAACCACCAAGTATATTTTATTGTCTCACAATTTTTCAAATTGTAAAAAAAATATGGAAATGTTGTAGTGAAAAATGTATTGTTAGTAATCCTATAGATTTCTCGGTCAACAACACCCTTACAAATGCCCTTGAAGGGTAAGGATAATAGGGTGATTATTCTGTGAAATATTGAAATATTATTCAATATAGTTCACTGCTGAATAAAAAAACGTGAGATAATCCATAGAGGTTGACTGATTGATCGTACAAATACTATAAATCGTTGAGTTTGTCTCATCGTAGTCTTCGTCAAGCATCTTCCTTCAGTGTATTACGTTCTAAATTATAATATTCACAAATCAAACGATGGTAAGTAACACTTTCGCTTAAACTCCATTTTTATTGAAGCTGTAATAATTAATATTCCAATGTAAAAGGCTATTTCAGATATTAAATGCAATCAAAAGCTTCCCAATAATTCGCCCTATTTAGTTTTTCCTACCAGAACATAATTAGTATATTTATTGTATTGCATAGCTGTCTAAATCTAATTGCGCCACTCTCCCCAATGTGTCATAAATTGATGACAATACGTGAAATTCGTTTCTATTACTTTTCACACTCCGATACGTATTGGTGACGTCTTGATTTCCTTTCCCCGGAGCATCCGCGACGAATAAACGCAATTCGAAAAGACCCGCATAAAACGTTTTACAATTTAAAATTGAAATTCCTTTTCATGTGCCTTGCGTTTATAAATATAATCATTTCCTCATCTCGCATTCAGTTTGTCTTTCAGATTTTCATTAGAATATAGCATAAATTCGATTTAAATTTTTGGTATCTGTAATACAATTTCTTTAATATACCACACCGTGGGACAGAAATAAAAAAATATATCTGCAACTGGAAGAGAGAAATACTTTATTTCATGCCATTACGGGTATCTTATGTCTTGTTTTTTTAAATGTGAAGTTGACGTGACTGAGTATCGAGGAATGAAGTGCAGGAACGTTCGTATTAAAAAAATATGTTTCATTGTGACGCCGTAAGAGACACCACAGCTTCCTATAATGCTTGTTTCAATACTATATTTCATATAAATCTATTTATTCTTAATTTTTAATTACAAATTTTCTTATATCGATATAAGATTTCTTATAATTCTGTGAAGGGACTCGAAGCTTCGAAGCAACAAGAATAGGAGACTAATTTTCCACGAGAAACACCGAAGGATTACACGTTGCTTGATGAGCATTTCGCTAATCAAGTTGACATCATCAGGAGACGATTAAAATCAGTTGACAAAACGCGCATCGAGAAACATATAATCTTTCGATGTTCGTGGAAAATTAATCTCTTGTCATTTTTTCTTATAATTGATAAATTATTTAAAGATCGGCAGTTCTTCGTACATATCTGGCATATTAGAGCGGATCCAAGATATGTGTTGATAACTTATTGGTGCCTTTGTGATACTAGGAGCAATAAAAATGTCACTGAATATGCAATACTATACTTATTAGTACTTCGTAGATTATCAGCGGTAGTAAATTATCAGCAACTGTTCTAGATGATCATATCTCACATCTCTTCTTCAAAATCAATTCGTACATGGAAGTAGTACACAGGCGTAATGGAAGTATATTTAAATCATATGTAGATTTTAAGTTAGGTCAAACGCAACCTCTCTATCCTCGAGGTCTACAATAATTACATTCACTGTGTTCGAAATTCATGACTGTCCTTGACCATCAAGTCCAACAAGATTATATAAATCATATAGAAGATTTTTTTTTACTTTATTTGTAATCAGATACGATACAATCCTTAAGTTAATAATGTGTTCACTTGTACAAGGAGTATGTGCTTGCACTGATTATTTGAAGAGGTGAAAATCCAACGAAATCACCTCAGTTTCTATTTCAGTCTGCTGGCCAACATCTCTTCAATCTTCGGTTCTCAACTGGATGTAATAGGGTTTCTAGAAGGGGGTTGGGGATTAGAAGAGGGTTAAGTATACTTTGTCGTGGCATACCCGAGTATATTTGCAAATAGTTACAAGTATTAAATTCTGTTAAGAATTGTCTTTGGTTCAGATTTAATTTTAGTAAGTTAAAGTATTTGTTAGGTGGTTTCCTTTTGATTTTGAATACCAGGACTAAATAGATTTCGTCAAAAGTGTGGCTGTTTGTGTGCGTGCAAAAACATTTGTGAATACTACGGTAATACTACTATAATATTGGTAATTTTCCATTGATTTGTTGATGACATTTATCATTCTGTGACACCGTATGTATGATGGACTATGACGAGCGAAATCCAAATTGATGATATGGGATCCAGTCTTGAGCATTGGTATGAGAATTCATTCATTTAAGGATCAGTTTTTCGAATAGTGTTGATATTGTCGAGAATAAGACCATGGTACGATAGGACGTTATGTTACTTATTTGCCGAGCTTAGGTATCATAATTACTTGTGAGATTTTCAATGATTTCAGCCAGTGGGCTAACTTAATTATTGTGGTATATACATAAATAGACATATGTCTTCTTCTGGTTTTTCTTTCAGCATTCTTGCAGTAATAAAGTCAAGCCCTGGTGTTCTTTTTTGAGTTAAGCTACTCGATTTCCTCATTGACTTCATTCTATCTAATTAGTTTAATGCGTTGTTGGATAATGTGGTCGACTACTCTTAGCTTTTGTACAGTTTCTTTATCTATATCATCGTTATGTGGTGTAATCACTTGTGACAAATGATCTGCAAATAAGTCAGCCTTTGGTTTATCATTCTTGCCCAGGGTCCAGGTGGAGTGGAATCCTTTCGAATTGGCGAGGCTATTATTTTGGGCTCGCTCATGTTTTTTATATGTTTCCAAATTGAGTTATCTTGCCTTTTGAGGTTAGATACGCAGTTTTTACAAGATTCTTCCCCCATTCCATTGAGTTGGGTTTTGAGCTTGTTGCATATCTGTGCAAGCTTTCTTCTATTACCCGGTGTATGGGCCCATTACCATATTAACCTGGCTCCTTTCTTTTCAGCAACTAATCGTTTTATTTGTACGAGTTTGAAAGTATTTGATGATGTGGGGAAGTTGTTTGGCATAGTAGCTACAAATTATAAGAGTTTAATATGATTGTAACTTCAGGTTGTATGTTATATTACTCTTGAAGTCTAATCGATAAATTTATTTTGTTCTGTATTATTATCTATATCTACTAAACGGCTGTTTTCGTGCGTGTGTTACGAAATTCTTAGGTCGATGTACGAAATGCTTCTCGTTCGAGTTTCATTCGAATGTGGTAACTTTTTTTTTATATGAAGCCTCTAGAGGCATGCTCCGGAGGTGCCTTGGATATGAGCAAGGGGGAGGCGCAATATTATTTCGATTTGCGTACTAGTTTTGTATTATTACTCTATACCTGTCTCAGTTAGTTTTTATAGTATGGAGTCGAGGTGCTGAATTTTGTTTCATAACAGATGTGCTGATTGTCGCTATCGGGGAATGATCAGATGTTAAATCATAACTTGCAGTGACGAAGCGTCCATTAAGGCTGTAAAGCTAACTAAATTGCACATCATTCCTCGCGTATTCCCCTCTCCCCTCTCCCCTCATTGCATCGCGGATCTCAATAAAGTCCGTTAAAACTAAGGCGACGAAGAGTTAGCCCAGACAGCGAATACGCATTGCCGGTTACCGGCATGCCGACGCGAAGAATAATATGCAATCCTACCAGCCTCACAGCCACAGTGGACGCTTCGCCACTGATAATTTGATATTATATCTGTATCTGTATTAGATATATTTATTATTATTATTATATTATATAGGTTTGGGCCTCATCAGCCCCTGATCGCATGGGTAGTCCCTTGGCGATCCCCTCTTATCCAGGTCATTATCCAAAACTGCTATCCCATAAAAGGAGCAATTTAGGCACGTCCCCCGCCTTAAGCCTCGCCTCCTCTAGGACAAACAGGGGTCCCTAATATAAGATACCTCTTCTCCTCCAGTGTGGGGCAGGTGTAAAGAAGATGAATCGAGGTTTCCTCGTCTTCTTTACAGTATCTGCAGGCTGGGCTATCCAGTCAGCCTCAGCTTGTGCTTATATGCATTCAGGCTATTATGGTGGCCCGTTATGATTCCCACCAGGGTTCTGGCTTTGTGCCTGTTCAATTTAATGAATTCTTGGGCCCATCTCTCAATCTCTGAGTATTCGATGAAGAGTTTGGTTATTCGACAA
Source organism: Rosalia funebris (assembly GCA_037954035.1). Classification (NCBI taxonomy): domain Eukaryota; kingdom Metazoa; phylum Arthropoda; class Insecta; order Coleoptera; family Cerambycidae; genus Rosalia; species Rosalia funebris. The sequence continues at coordinate 10,890,390 of JAZFAV010000006.1, forward strand.
CCCGTTACTCCTCTCCATCTTTTATTGTGCTGGTCTCTTGCCCAGCCATTGATGCGGTCTCTGATCAGATTCCGACTTATTCTCACTGCAGGTTCTGGTCCATAGAGATTTTCCCTGGTCCCTAGTCTGGCTGTATTAGATATATCTTTAGTTGAAAATCACGCAAAAAGTCTAGTAAATCTGGATATGTTAACAATAACTCTGACATTCTGAATCTGGAACCTTGTTAACATCAGTTGGCCAATATACCGGTGAACTAGTAGACAGAAAGAACAGGTTTTATTCTTCGATAACATATGCAAGCTCTCTCCCTTTCGTTGGTCTCGAACTCCACAAGGTATGCTTGCTATTGTAGTTTTTCCTAGAAAACAAAGTTAGATCTAATGTGTTCATGAATTCAATAAATTGCTCTTGTTTTAGATTACGTCGGGGTGGACAATATATAGCTAATATGGTCATTTCGTGTAGAAATTCTCTCGATTTTTTCAACTCACTATTTGATAAACCTTTGGTGTAGCTCTTAACTCACTATTTTTACACAGTGTAGGAAGCTACTAGATATGTCAAAGATTATCAACGAATGGCAGGATAGTATATCAAATTAACACATACACATGTAGGTAAACTTGGATAAAGAACTAATAGTCCATAATATCGATGACCTTACTTTCATTACGCCCTGTATTTTATCCGCGAAATAATCAATTTCCCACCCACAGCATACTAATTGCAGATAATGTGCAAGAATTCCACACTTTCTTTGAACGCTCACAGGGACATACGACCCGCGGGTGCGGATGAAAGAACTGAGAAGTGGCGCTGAGTCAAATCCCTCGTAATATCCATTATCGCCGAGGCCCTGTTTGGTCTGACATTGTCTTTATGCCCTGAAGGAAACAAATGCCCCAAGTTGGACGCTATTGTGAGCTTTGCCCTTGCCATAGTAATCTGAATTAATAGCGCTTCACGGCCTAAGAAAATCGATGAGGAGAGATAAGATTTAAGAGATTACGAGACGAGATATTTCTTGGGGAAAAAAAATGAAGTTTCAAGTAGGGATGTGCGCCCGTCTATGAAATTAATTGTTATTTTAAAATATTACAATAGATCCTTACAATTATAATAATTAATTAAAATAATACACAGGGTGTCCGAAAATTTCGTTAGAATGATTTCAGGGATGATTCTACATAAAAACATGAAAAATTTTTCATGTGAAAATAGGTCCGTAGGAAATTTTTCATGTTTTCAATAATAATAATTATTGATAGGTAATTCTTTTTAAACTTCCATCAATTATTGATGGGTGTGAAACCAGTAGATATAGTTGGATCTTGGTATGTTTCAAAAATGTTACTTTCCGATGCAGAGCTATGGGGAGGTAGTTGAGTTTGAAAGTAGGATATTGTGCCAGTAGCTATCATAAATACCTACTAATTTCAGTATATATATTCAGAATTATCGGGAGTTATGTTCGCCAAAAGTTGTAAAACTTGAATTCTGAAATTTAGTTTCTTATTCTTTGAAACTGTACGCACATGGAGTAAAATTCTGTCAAAGAACGAATCACCATAATCCTTCTGTTCCATTGATTTCTTCTCATTTATCGTTATTCTGCTTTCAGCCTTCTCTATCCTCTTTAGGTATTCAACTTTTTCTTGCTCCACTTATAAAATACGTCCACCAATTATATCTCTTTTCTGGCCTCGTCCTCCGCTGAAATCAGGACACATTTCTCTACGAAGCTGATGAAAATGACCGAATAGGTGAGCCCCTGTTGCTCGGAAGTAGACAGAAAAGATGATTCTTCATCCAACGAGATATCATCAAGTGTCTCTGGATACTGTGTACTGAGGCTTTCGTGTTCATCATCCTCATCAAAATTTCCTGACGTCCTGGCAGTAAATTGACCTCTGAGGAACAGAAGTGAAGTGAAATGTGGCTAGGTTTTCGCACCTCCTTCGTCACCTGACTTTGACGATGGTAGGGAGTTGTTTTTTTTTTTGCAAATATATCCCTAGCCTTAGCGGGAGAACACGACGGCTATTATTTCTCTTTGCCCATGTTTGATAAAGTATGGAAAACGATTGGCAGGTGCGAGGGTCGAGGCTACGAAGAATGCTCAACTCCATTCCTTGGGTTGGTGCGAGGATGGTGGGAGGGTCAGGGTCGATGCGCCACTATGACCAAATCCATGTTTCTCACTTATTCATTTTCTTTTCGTGGTACTAGGCGAGGGGCGGTGCGCCAACGTGGACGTGGGCTTAGGGTTGATTTGTAGACCTCTGGATACCCTGTATAGAAAGTGTTTACATACGTGTATTAATTCGAATTATTGAGGCTAGTAAACATTAGTTTGGAAAAGGTATTTATTTGTTGATGTTGAAACTGATCGTAATCTCTCATAGTCGTTGAATTTATATCGAATTCTAGACTATTATTACAACTGAGTAAAGTATGATATATTTCGATATGGTACATATAATTTATAATAGAATTGTTAGTTAACCTAATTTAATCATTATCCAGCTCTCCCCATAATAATAATTCTCCTTTGAATAGAAACAATGTGACTCCTTAGGAATCATAATATTAATATATTAAATCAGCCTATACTTTTCTGAGATATTAACGAATTGCTTATTTTTTTGGTGAAATAATGTCAAATCAATTTTGCAGATTCATATATATAAATTTATTTTTTGCAATTAAAATATGGTAGTAGAAAACTAATACTATTGTTATGTACTTCATCAAAGATGTTAAAATTATTTTATTACCTATAATTTTCTAGGTTTCCTATATTATATTCGCTCTTCAATTCAGGTCGGTTTTTAAAACATAAATTTTCGTAAATGTAATCAACTTAATTAGCTATTATATAGTTTTAATATGCCTTCATGGAAATCTCAATTAAAAGTAGTATTTTCATTTGATGTTTTTGATTTGAGATTTCAAATTCATGTATTATTATTATTGAATAAATTGTATATCTATAGACTGAAGGGTAAAGCCTACAAATTTATGGCTGTAAGTTTACTAGAACGTATGAAAAATAGGGCTATAAGTTATACTAAAATTGATGCCTAAAGGCTGCTGAGTTCTTGTATTTCTGCTATTCCGAATATTATTGATAGAAAGAATCTAACTGTATTTGCAGATAGTAAAATAGATTTTTCAAATAGTATCCATAAAAGCTATGAAAATTCCGAAATGGTTTTGAAACTGTGATACGAAAATTAGAAAATTCAGAAAGATAAAAAAAATACTTTCCTTATATAAAAAATATACATTATTGTATTGTAATACTGTTACATTACTTTATTAATATATATTATGTTTAACGTTGTTTAACTGGTAGTATAAATTTAAAATTAACTGTAATCTTTTTACAATCTTATAATAAAATATAATGAATGCTCATAGAGAAAATAGATATAAAACTACTGTCAATATCAATCTCTTATTTTTACACCTTTTTTTTTCTGAGTAACAAGCACAAAGTGAGAAATGTTTTCAAAATATTTTAATGATATTCATCCGATAATCTTAATAAATATAATCAAAGCAAATAATAATATAAAATGTTTAGTTCAGTTTAGAAATAATATTCAGTTCAATTATGACTATTGATCAGAACACTATGTCTTTTAAATGTTCTTCTCATTCTGTTGGTTTTGGACTGGCATATTTGTTTGAAGAAAGGTATTTTTGTACCTGAAAACTTAATCTTCTCAGTAAGACTATCAATTGTGACGCACGATCAGCGATTCTATTGTTGATGAAGGGCATTTATTAAAAATTAGCATGAATAGAAAACGCAATTGCTATGAAGAGAGACACACCTACTTTGTTGTAAATACAAAGGATTACACTGTCAAAACATTTTTAAAAACCAAATATTTTCTCCCGAAATTGTATACACTATTATAAATCATTTGTTACTAATTTTGGTATCACGTTGGACATGTAAAATTGGGTATTAGTTTAAGAAAGCTACAAAAATTTGCATTGAATTTAAAGTTTATAAAGAAATTATTTGGGCTCACTTTATTATTTTTGTTACATTTATTGCTACAGAGGTATTTTAACTTAATTCGTTACCATGTCGTTTCATCCACTCTAATAATGATTTCTTTCGTAAGTGGAATACCAAGAACTTACTAGTATGTATACGGAATATGGAGGAATAAATAATCTTACATTTAAAACATACAAATCCGATGCATGCACTTTATTAAATAACTTAGAAAATATGTATAAATCCAGCCCATCAGAGTACCTATTCCACTAAGGAAGTTCTATAAAAATCAAATCTTGGCAATATTACTTGGGATGCTGTCTATTTTATAACTTTATTGATATTTTTATAAAAGTACAATGTATTAAACATTTCAAACACTTGTAATTATCGTTGTAAATATTATAATTAATAAGGAAATAAACATAGTTCGTATAAGCACTCTTTCACTGTTGTTTTACAAGTGATGATCCAATTCCCTTTCCTATAGATTAAAGGAGACTCCTTTTGTAAACTGTAAACATCGAGAGGGCGCTTTGAAGTTCCGAAGTAAAGGTAAATGTTTGATATAGCGGATGACATTCATCAGAAGTAATTTCGTTGTCGACGAGCTCTACTTCAAATTTTTGCGTACGGAGGAATATTTAATTTTTTCCTGAAAGCATAAACGGAAGGGAAATATATTGACTATCTGCATGGCGTTTATTGCTTAAAATGCTTTACTTCTCCAATACTCGAAGTACACATTATGTTTTGACTCCAACAAGGCATAGTGCATTAAGGAGATAAATTTCACTTGTTATTTGACTATATCTAAGTTTTATTAAGTCAATAATATGTATATTGATACCAAATTCCTGATTTAAAATAAGAAATGTTATAATAAGGGCACAGGATGTGAATTTTAAATATATCGTGGTATTTTGTAGATAAGTATTGAAATATTTATCGATTTATAATATTTTATTTATAATATTTGGGAATTATGTATGAATTACACATCCACTAAATGGCCGCCATCGTTTTTATCGCACACAAGTACTCTTCCGGCGAAATTTTCAATAACGGTTTTGCATGAATGTGGCAGTATTTCGTTGATATAGTGTCCAATTTCGTCTTCTAGTTTTTCACAAAAAATCAAAACAATTACACTCGACGCGCGTTTCGCCAACAAAGTTGTCATCATCTGGAGATGATTAAAACTAATATTATGCTAACAATATATCCTATTTATACCGTAACTGTTGTTGTGGCTCAGTGTTGATTGACACTAATATTATGCTAACAATGTATCCTATTTATATCTTAACTGTTCTTGTGGCTAAGTGAGCCGTGAGTAACTAACCAATCAGATATAGCTAATAACTCAGATATATCCCTAATCATTCCCACTATCGTGTTCAACACAAAATGGCGAGCCTCAATTTTCTAGTCCATCGCCCACTAATCTTCCTTCTCAATAAAGATAGGTTTCAAAAAATGAAATCCGCCACAGGTAGGATTCCACATTTGTCCTGAATTGGAACCGAACGACATACAGCTGTTTCGACCTTATCAGTGCCGTACACGGTACGCCAATCCAGGACAAATGCCGAATGAAATTTGTGGAGTATACATCTTTATAGATATGATCTATGTCAGTAACATATAAGTCACAAATTTCATTCGGCATTTGTCCTGGATCGGCGTACCGTGTACGACACTGATGAGAACTAATAAAACAGCTGTATGTCGTTCGGTTCCAATCCGGGACAAATGTCGAATCCTACCTGAGGCGGGTTTTATTTTCTGAAACCTTATCTGATCGTGGAAAAACACGAGAAAGGGATCGAGGATCGTTTTTAGGTATAATTCAATGCCTCGCCGGAGCTTTATCCCGAGGAGTAGTTGTTTCCTATAGCGATTATGTAATAGCCTTGCTATTCGGGAACTACTTTGATAACCGCTTGGCGGTTTGGTAGTTCCTTTCACTATTTCCGACGTATATGTTACTGCCAAAGATAGGTTTGGAAAGAAAAAGCGCTAATCAAGGATATAACTGCGTGTAATGGATATTCTGTTGGTATAGTTGAAAACATGATTAGGAAACGTAAATCTAAAAAACACTTCGGAATTCGTCGACCTTTCAAGCTGAAAGGGAAAATCCAGAAAAGTATGTATCTATTCCTTACGATCCTGGATTAACCCGTAGTATTAGTAAGATTTAAGGATGGAAGGTAAAGATATAAGGATGACGGTATTTTATTCATCAAGAAATAAACTAAAACAACTTTTAGGCAATTCAAACAACAAAATTAACACAAACGACAAGTCAGGGACTTACAACATCAGCTGCAACGACTGTAATCAAAAACATGTTGGACATACTAGACGATCTATTCAAACCAGGTTCCAGAAGCACATGACGCATCTCAAATATGGTAGAACAGATAAGTTCAGTGTTGCCTAACAACCATAAGATAGATATCAGCAACTTAAGATTAAATAGGAATGTAATAAATACCAGACAGCTAGATGCTTTTGTAAGCTTATAAATTAAAAAGTGTAAAAATAGTATGAATAGTGCCAGAAGGCCTATTTTACATAGCCCGCTTTATTGGTCAGTGACTCGCGGCTTACTGGGCCGTAATCGGAGCTCAGTGATCCGCCACCATGACGGTCAGGGCTCCCCGAGCTGCAACAATAATTTAAGTATAAATAGGATACATTGTTATCAGAAGATTAGTTTTAATAATCCTCAGATAATGCCAACTTGTTGGCGAAACGCGCGTCGGGTGTAATGTCTAGTGTTTTTGTGCTTTATGGAAAAAGTCAGTGTTAAATCCCAAGACCGTGGCGGCTAATTCTGATTACCAAAATGGGAGATGACACAACCAGGAAAAGACTACTGCAAGACCGTTAATGTTTCATGGGTGGTATGGTAAGCGGCACTATCCTCCTGAAACCACGTGTCTTCAAGAGGCGACATCTTCCAATTAAAAGGCACAAAATACTGGGCCATTATATCACAATAACATTCATCATTTACCGTTAATGCATTATCTGCCTCGTTTTCAAAGACAAATGGTCCAGTGATACCTTCGGACCACAATACTCACCAAGCAGTGACACATTGGGGATGCATTTGTATTTCATGAATCATTCGTGGATTTTCTGTACCCTAAACGTAGCAATTTTGCCTATTACGAAGCCCTCAAGGTGAAAATGAGCCTCATCTATGAAGATGACTTTATCCACAGAATCGGCATTCACTTTCTGTTGTTAAATGATCCAATTGGTGAACTCTGTACCAAGTTTCTGTACCAATGGTTGGTTGCCGCTTAACCTCTAATCTTATTAACCTTACCAACAGGTAAGTGTTTAACAAGAGAGGCTCGCACCAAATTATAATGAAAGGGAGTCTTATATATATTTACCTTATATATATTAATACGTGGGTTCTATCGTGAAATACTCTTACTTGAAACTAAGAAAAGGAAATCATTTCTTACCCAACACCTACTTCTCGTCATTGGTAGTGATTGTTTTGGCTCCATATCAAACAAACAGTATCTACCTCGGTTCACCTTACCTTAATTACTCGTTTTATCGAGATACCTCAGAAATGCTTACATTAAAGTTAAAACTAGCCAACGCGAGAGAAACGTCGATTTAACTAACAAGGCAAACGTTTAATTTAATAACAATGAATAAAATTAACACATATAAAAAAAGAAAAGAAATAAAATAAACTGAGAAAAATGAGATAGTTACAAATACAAAATAATATGGCAAACTTAAGCAAATAAAATATTGTAAAGTTTAATAATATTCTACAGAGGTAACCCGAAACTACAACAGAATTTAGAAAAGGGATAATACTTATATACTGAATACTTATTAAAATGTTTACTGAAAGATGACCAGAACAGAACTGACAAAAATTATAACTTTCTTCAAGGGCTCAACATCCCATAGGGGTGGTCTAGATGAACTAGGCCAGGATTGATTGAGATCCTGAAGCTTTCGTACTTCGATCAATAATATTGATTTTCGGGTTACCGTCTGTGCATATGTCGAATATCGACATCCCTCCTTATTATGCAAATAAACATGATAATTAATTGTAAGATTATAATATGTAATGCTGTACATATGTATGTTAAGATATGTAGATTAAAACATTGATTATCAACTATATTGTTAATATTTTCCCTCGTATCCCGCTATATGTCGTGATATTGTATAATCAGTCATGATTGATCTATGCCTGCAGTATACAGAGATAAATGCAACGAAAGCTCTCCATGGACCAATCGGCGGGTATTTAATTAAATACTATATAGCCTTAATTAATTTAACTTAGTCGTTCCTCTATTTCAATTAATTTACAATCTAATTTGATTTCCTTTGATAAATTGTGTCCATTCAGACATCTGTTAGGTGGCCTACTTGAATCTTTAAAATAGCTCTTTATCCAGTTAACCCTTGTTCTGGGAATTTAGAAAAATACACGCCAAATATAACTTTCTCGACACATGTTAGAAGAATGCCATTCACTTGTCCACTTGTATCCAGGCAAATGTTAGGGCACTATTCAGAATGTCGTCGCCAACTTTCTAATAAATTTTGATGACCACAATGGTGCTTTACTAATATTAAAAAAAAAGGTTACTCAGAATAGAGAGCTTAATGGCAACCGGATTTTCCCTCAACTGCTGACCTGCCTGAAAGGACACTATACAGGGGGTTTCTACAATAAAAATATTACACGAGAGTCATATTGTTACAACTCTCTTCGTTGTGCATGGTATGTTGGCAGAAGTTATTGAGTCAATTCAACTTTGTAAACATGCAGTTATAAATTTTGAGTGAGAATACGATGAAGAGTGGCTGTTGGAATGTCCAATTTTGTGCACGGTGACGAATCGAGGTGAATGGACTACACACTCTCGTGAATTGCCATGGAATTTTGTTCTGAATGATCACTACGATCTCGTATCGTGTGTTTCACATCAATAACTGAACCAGTACTTTCGAATTTCTCGATTATTCTTTTCACAGTTGATAAATGTAGAACATTGTTTCTACCGAAAATTGGACGCACTTTACGAATCGTAGCATCTAAACTTTCACCATTTTGATAGTAACGTTTAACAGTGAGGACGCATTGTTATATAGCGTAGCGCTCCTTATTTACTAACTCTTGTGTGTCTCCTATAAACTTGTCAGAATGATTGACCTATCGAGTCATGACAGTCAAAAGAGCGCGCAATTTAAATCTTCCGCTCTTATTGTAACACCCTTTATAACAGGACTTAAATAATATGTTTGGTTTGTAATCGAAACTTGGCGGCATTTAAGAAATCGTTATGTTTAAAGCATATAAACTGTGCAACGCATGACAATTGGGAAAAAGCCTTAAACCGATTTTATTTTCAATTTTCGTATTGAATTTGTATTGTATACCATTCATTTATATTGAACAAAGAACCACTTCAAGTACATTGCAAATACATTCATGATATGTGCGCACAGCTTTAAAAATAATATTAAATCCTACATACACATCAAAAACTGTATTTAGCTGTGCATAAGGCTACAACACATGCTACAACAGATCTTTGTTGCCAATTTATTGTGAAAAAATAGCAATGTAGGTAATAGTACATTTATTTAAGCATCATGTGAGAATTTACTACCTACTAAAGGAAGTTTAAAACACTATTAACGAAGCAATTCAGCATCTAGCGGATGTTAGCTCCATATAAAAAAGTTGAAAAATTCTTCATTATCCTTACGGGAATCATTGTAAATAATAGAAAATGTGCACAAATTAATTCATATCTTAAATAACAAGAAATATGTTTGTGTTAGTATTATTTGTTGTCAAGTTTTTGGTTTACATAAATATGACACAAATTAACGTGTACCATATCATGGATGGAGTTTTGAGCGCTATTAACTAAAATAAAAGCTATTCCGTCACACATCTTTTCATGTAATATCTATTTTAGTTAACAAAAAATATATTTGTGTTAATATTATTTTTATGACAATGGTTTACATAAATTTGGAATAAATTAACGTATATAATATTGTAAATGGAGCTTTAGGCATTATTAACTAAAATAAAAACTATTGCGTCACACAGATTCCATGAAATAACCATTGTATTTCTATATTCAACACACACTCGTTTTTTAAATCATACCGGTCAATGAATGTACTGTTAAAAAGCTAATATAATTATAACAACTATTTCCACTCTTTACTTCAGTATTCTCCAAATCTTGCTATATGTATTATAGTTACCAAAGTTAACAATTCATCACAAGAAGGTAGGTTACGAAACTCATTATATATGGTAACTGTATTTTTTCTTGAAACGAATAAACTCATTTTTTAAAATTTTATGAGATATATTTTAATAATAAAAGTAGTGATTTTATTTCCAAAGTTTTCAATTAAATTCAGGATTAATTAAAAAATCTAAAAATCCTTCTGTATCTAAACATATAGTTAATATGTGTATAATAGCTTAACTACGTTTTTTTGTTATAAATGAGTGTGACAATTTTTTTATATATTTCCTATAATCCAAAATTTCATCAACAGATGTACAATTGCAGTACACTTTTAGGCTAATTTTCATCACAACTTCGAGTTTAATACAATTCGTTCAGTTTCAATACCATCGTATAATTCTTCAGTAATCGACTTAAGGAACCTGAAATGGATGACAAGATGTTGGCCCAAACTTGCTATTCTGCTCAAAAATGTTACCTTGGCTAAGAAGACATTACCAGTTCCTGTAAGTTTCTATTAATTTCAATCAAGTGATAGTTGTATATTTATTTTCAGTTGAATATTTTATTTTCAGTAAAGATTGTCTCATATTATATTACGTTTTCTGAATAATTTTCGCAAAGTTAAAATATGTTTGTGATTAAAAACTATTAAGAAAACACTTTGTAAGTATTCCTCTATTTGAAATAACTTGTGAAATTGACATTGATATTTACTTTTCACTTTCTAAATATTCTTCTCATTTAAATAATATGGATTTTTTTAGAATCCGCATCTTATAATGGGTTTTTTAAGCTTGATATTAAATTAATACCACAAAAATTAACTTTTGATAAACAATATGTGTTCGCTTGAAAGATCAATACATGGCATTAATATTTAAAATTGATTTGAGACATATGGCCACCACAGCTGTTCCTGACGAAGCGCATTCTGTCAGTCCAATTTTGGGTCACATTTTCGAGCAGTGGTGGCCGTATGTCATGAATCACATAAACAATGTTGGCTTCCAAGGCGTCTAGTGTTACTGGCTTATTAGCATAAGCCAATGACTTCCTGTAGCTCCATAGGAAATAATCAAGAGGCATCAAATCGCAGGACCTGAGCGGCCAGTTGACTGGTCCATTTCTTGAAATTATCTTATCACCAAATCTTATTTGCAATAAGTCGATAGTTTCGTTCGCCGTATGGTACGTAGCCCCATTCTGTGGTATCCAAATCTCATGCGGATCCATGTCATTCATATTTTGAAAAAGATATTCATTAATCATGGTCCAGTAATGTTCCCTATTGATCGCAACGGTAGCTTCACTTTTAAAGAAATAGGGTCCAATGACGCCACCAGCGTATAAACCGCACCAATCTCTGCACTTTTCTGAATATAATGGGGCCTGTAGGATATCTTCTGGATTGGTATCACTCCATATCCGGAAATTCTTCTTATTAACAAACCCGTTAAGATATGAGCTTCATCGCTGAACACAACATTGCGATAAAACAATGGGTCGGATTGCAACTGCTCTAAACCCCAATCAGCGAAAGAACGACGCAAGCTCTTGTGGCTTTAATTCCTGCATTAGATGGATCTTATATGGGTATAGGCCAAGATGTTAAAATACTCCACAGAGTGGACGGACAAAGCCCCAACTGCTGCAACCGACGACGAATCGATAATTTTGGATTTTCTTGCACACTTTCGCTTACAGCGGCAATATTTTCTTCAGTACGCACATTCCTTCGACGTGTTGATGTTCTTGCATCCTTTAGAAAGTATGTGGTATGAAATCTATTCACAGTGCGATGAATGGCTTGCTCAGATGCACGATCATTAGTGCTGTAAAATTCACGAAGTCGTCTATGCGTTTCCGAAATCGACGACTGACTTTCAAAGTAAATTTGAACAATTTCACAGCATTATTCAAGCGTGAGTTTATTCATGATGATTTACCATATTATACTTAATACAAATGTCACTAATTGGGCGCAAGCTGACAGCTGATTCCACAGTCATCGCTATCGGAAGTTCTATTATGCTTAAAAGAACACCCTTTATAAATGTTTATTAATTCTACATACTGTACATTCAATTCCACACCGTACCCTACAGTGCTATTCAAAAGTCCTCTCCCCCTCTCTTATCTTTTTAACGATTATACATAAACTAGTGAAATTTGGTACCTGAATATTAAAGGTTGTAAACTTCTCTACTAGTGATGATAGATGACGTATGCGTCAAAGATGACGTCACAAGGTCATTGTGACCAATAATTTTAAATGGAACTCTATGGCAAGCGACACCTCTTTTAAAAGGTATCGAAAAAACGTATTCAATGATTCTAATATTGTTTGTATTTATGGTAGTTTTGATGGATCAAATCAGTAATTAGTAAACCTGGATAATAATTTTAATTACAGATTCAAGAATCAGTACCTACTTATAGTAATTGTTCGAAGTGAGTTCCATCTACTTCCTGACAGTAAAACATCCTATTGCGAAACTCTTCTCGTACTTTTTCAAATGTGTCTGCGGAAATAGCCCTACATTCTGTAACAATACGGTGTTTTAAAACATCAATATTGTCAGGCTGAGTGGCGTAAACTTTCGATTTAAGATACTCCCACAGAAAAAAATCTAAAGGTGTGAGGTCCGGTGATACAGCCGGCCACTCCATTGAACCTCGTCGTCCAATCCATCTACCAGGATATTCTTCATCCAAATACCGTCTTACTGCACCGTAATAGTGTGGAGGAGCACCATCCTGTTGGAATGTTATTTCCAAAATGTCGAATTCATTTTGATTATCTTCCAAAATTTCAAGGATTAACGGTTCTATTGCATTTTGCAACATCTGCAGATACACCTCACCGGTTAAGTTGGTATTTAAAAAAACAAGCCCAACGATGTGGTTTCCCAGTATACCTGCCCAAACACTGACCTTCTCGGGATACTGAGTATGTGTTTCACGAAACATGTGAGGATTTGCGTCACTCCAATATCTCACGGTTTGTGTATTTACATTTCCATTTAGATAGAAAGTACTTTCGCACTAAAACAAATTGTTTTGACATAGTCTGGCTGTTGGTTAATTTTAGTCCCCATATTTTCACAAAATTGCAGTCTTCAGTCTGGATCGTCGTCTGAGAGTTGATGAACCATTTTTAATTTGTATGGGTGAAATTTGTTTTTTTTCAACACCCTGTGCACTGTACTTTGACTGACTTCACAGATTGATGCAACTTGAGTTGTTGAAGAAATAGGATTTACTATTACTTCTGCCAGTATATCAATTTTTTTCTCATCAGAAATTTGTGGTCTGCCAGATCGTTTTGCATCATTAACACTACCCGTTGGTCTAAACTTACGAAGAAGCTCTCTCAAATAAGTCCTCGAAACTGGGCGATCGGGAAACCTTTCATTAAAAATGCGTTCTGCTGCATGAATATTTTCTCCAGTTTCACCAAGTATTAGGATCGCTGCTACTTTATCACCTAAATCACGTACCATTTCTCTTCTTGAAGCACTTAAACGTTCAGCTCACAACAGTTTGACAAATTATTGATTGTACAAATATTTTAAAATTACCACAAGGTACTAAAATAGTTAAACGTTCGATCAACAATACACAAATTATTAAATGTATAAAAACTTTGACAGCTAAAAAAACATCAAATTGGGGAGACTTGCAAAAACGTCAGATTATTTACTATCCAACTATCCAGTGGCGGAGCTTGAATTTTAAATTTTATTATTAACTGATTTAATTCATCACAGCTTTGCGGTTTTTGAAAGCCAGTTGTCAAAACTGCCGTAAACAGATACAATATTAGTATCATTGAATAGGTTTTTTCGATACCTTTTAAAAGAGGTGTCGCTTGCCATAGGGTTCCATTTAAAATTATTGGTCATAATGACCTTGTGACGTCATCTTTGACGCATACGTCATCTATCATCACTAGTAGGGAAGTTTACAACCCTTAATAATCAGTTACCAAATTTCACTAGTTTATGTATAATCATTCCAAAGATAAGAGGGGGGGGAGGGGACTTTTGAATAGCATTGTATAGTTCTTCAATAACACACCACAATCGTCGATCCTTGTTATCTAACTAAAGAATATGTTAGCGTAAACATGTTTATCTGAGATAAAAAAATATCGAGCGGATAACTTTCGCGATGATCTTAGCAGCCCTAGGGCCTCATTTTCTTGCAAATTCTGCGACGGCCATAAAATGGAGACAGATTTATTTTCTTTGCAACTCTTTTATCACTCTGGGACTCATATATCTAAGAAATGAATAAC